>OX328123.1:156997652-157215152 GCA_946811695.1 Gonocerus acuteangulatus
AGGTTTTAGCACTTTCCTCCGAAGGAAAGTAGCTATTGAGGTTGGACTCATGACGGAATTTTTGAACAATTTCTTCAAATCTTTATCGATCCTACCTAGTAGACACCCGAAAATGACCCCCGTTAAAATTTATATATCTATATATATATATATATATATATATATATAATATATATATATATGTGTGTGTCTGTGATGTATGCAGCGTTATTTGTGGAGTTCTCGATTTCGTAGAAGGTAGAAAAATAATGTCTCTCCACTGTTTTAAAAAACAGTGGAGAGACATTATTTTTCTACCTTCTACGATATATGTGTGTGTCTGTTAACACGATAGCGGCCAGAGTTTTTGTTTTTTCGTCACAAAACTTCGTATATAGCATTCAATTAGCAAACGTATAGTGAGTTTGTTAACCATCAAAGTCGGTTCACCGGAAGGGGGGGTTTACCCCGATCCCAAAACACTAATTTGACAATGTCAGCCGTAATATTTGTTATATTTCAACGAAACTTGGTATTCGTAGTGGTAATATAGAGAGAAAAGTGAGATATAAAAATGAACTAAATCGGTTCATTAGAAGGGCGGGTTTACACCGGACCCACAATACCAATTCGCCACTACCAGCCGTGATTTTTGGTATATTTAGACGAAACTCGGTGTTCGTAGTGGTAATCCACAGGTAAATATGTGTTGTAAAAATAAACTAAATCCGTTCATTAGAAGGGGGGGGGGTTACTCCGGATCCAAATTCCTAATATACTCATACCCGTCGTAATTTCTGCTGTATTGTAACGAAACGCGGTATACGTCGTGGGTAACTCATGAGAAAGAAGTGTTGTAAAAATGAGCTGAATCGGAAAGCGGGGGTTTAATTTGTAATATATTTCAATAGAAAAGCCCGCCAGACGTAGGTTCACAAAGCCGCCGCAAGGAGCGCTTTCTACCACTAGAGTGACTGTATCCTGTTCCTGCGTTAGATCAAAATACGATAATATGAGGTTTTTTGTATATATTACTTAGTGCAGTAGGTACCATGTGTAAACATAACTCTGGAAGCAAATTAATAATTGATCAGTTACTCATTACAAATTTAAAAGAGAACTATTGATGTTTTTATTTTATTTATGTAGGATATTTTAAGCAAATTGTTCTGTAAAGCAATCTACACTACCCAAATTCTGAGGAAAGTGCTTAGTTATGCAGCTCCTGCGTGACGGACTTTTGTACATTTGTCGAGCAAATTACTTTACTTACTTACTTTATCCTACGCCCGCACGAGGCAATTCTGCCATCAAGAGCCTCGCAGAACAGTACAGGGAGGAAAGCAGCTCCCTATTCATATCGTCATACTCTGGGGAGCTTAGCGCACTGCACACCTTACATCCTGCAGTGTACTAGCCTCTCCAGAGTATGACGATATGAATTTGCTGCTTTCCTCCCTGTACTGGTCTGCGAGGCTCATGATGGCAGAATTGCCTCTGCCGTCACAGGTAATCAATAGTTCTAGATGAATTTTACACACAGCACTACACTCGAACAGTGACTGGAGCAGACTGACTCATGACGAGTGACAGGGTAGGCCGGACAGTCATTAATATATCCGTTTTCACTCATCCTAGAGTATTGCTTCTGGTGTCATTTTAAAGCAAATCCACTCCTCATTCAACTACATCATTAGCAATTTCCAAGCTATTTCGCCAGTTGAGATATAACGGGTAGGATGACTTTTAAAGGTGTGTGTGTATGTATGTATGTGTGTGTATATATATATATATACATGTATATATATATATATACATGTATATATATATGTATATACATATATATATACATGTATATATATATATATTTATATATATATATATATATATATATATATATATATATATATATATATATATATACAGTAGTAAAAATTTAAAAACAAAATCGATTTATTTAGTTTAATAATGGAACTTTAAAGTTGGAGGAATATATAGTATTTGTAAAATTTCAAACGTTTATTATTATTATTATTTATAACGAGCTTTATCAGATTTGAATGTGTTTTTATTTCTCAAGTAAAATCCATTTTTCCATTAGCACAAAAAATAAAATTTCTAATGAATAGGCAAGATCTGACGACGTAGTAAATGAGACAATATACCCAATATAATAGTGTCAAATGGTATTTTTCCGTGCAAATACGGGCGGTTTGCGAATTCAATTAAATAACATTATTTTCTGCTAGATATAAAAAAAAATTAGGCGAATTTTTGAAAACCTTTTTATGTTTATTATAATACCCTAAATGTTTACTGGAAGCAAGAATACTTTATAAAATTAGACAAACATAAACGTGACCAATTTAGTAAGCCAAGGTTCTTTTCCACATAGCAATTATAACTAAGTTATATGCAGGTAAGTATAATACTAATGCACATTATTGCATTGGTTTCTTGTAAAAACCAATGCAATAATATAGCTAAAACTCAAACTGCTTAGCTGAAAAGGGTTTATTTGGTACTAACAATACAATCAACATCCAACATTAAGGTTTAATTTGTCCAAAAAAGTTTATCCCCTCCCCCCCAAAGTCCAACATTACTGTGGGATCGTGCGCTCCCAAAGGCTCGAAAATACAAACGAGATTGTTCCGAGGTAAAACACTTCGCTCTTTGTGTGCACGGTCCCATTGGATTGCATGGGATTGATCCTTGCGCTCCAAAAAGCTGCGGTGCGCTGTGCTCCGCTGTATGTGTGTTTCTACCCTTATAACTGCGGAGGGACTGTGAAGACATTGAACATCAGACGCATCCATCATTCCAATCCAAAGTCCTAAGAACAATAGCCAATGCTCCGTTCTACGTTTCCAGCCTCAATCTCCACAAAGACCTCAAAATCCCGAACTTTAAATATGTTATATTATCATGATTCCAAAGTTTTCACCATAAACTTTCCACTCATCAAAATCCTAAAGTCCTCTCCCTGTCGAGCGTCACGTATCCAATCTCTCTACCATGGCAACTCAGAAGACAGTGTGTACGTCGTAGAAGGTAGGAAACGATGAGAGACGTACCTGTGCCTTGCGACCTCAACTCATCTCTCACCTATCCAGCCCTCCAGCCGACACAAAGATGCGGATGCCCCCGCAAGCCCCCGCACATACGTCCTCCCTCGTATGTCGCAAGCTTGCGGACGCATCCCCTGAAAGGGATACCTATTTCTCTAGCTTCCACTCTGAGTCAGTCAGGTGTGCGCGCGCCAGAAAGTGGAAACGGAAAGAGGCACGTATATGGCGTTATGAGCCTTCACTGAACCCCTCCCTTCACACACTAACCTTAATAACGCTCACGAGATGAGGGCTTCCCTGCGATCCCCCATGGGGTTTCGCTTTCCATGGGAGATCGCAAGACGGCCCTCGGGATAGGCCCTACTACAGTTGCGAGGGAACCAACCGAAGAAGGTCCCCAAGCCCACGAACACTCCCAGCCAGCACGTGGGACAGACCCCGTAGGGTTGCCCCGGACGTCAAAGAGTCGGCACTTCAGGAAGCTTAGGGAGGCAGGAGTGTCTCCCCTCCTACCGAAGTAGGATTGGGCCCCAGTCTCCTGGCCACTCTGAGTCAGTCAGGCACCAGTGAACTGGGCAGACTGACCCAGAGCTTCTAACACACTCCACTACGTCTGTAACCGGCGAAGCCTGAAGGGTCCCCGGCCACCAACCCAACCCGTAGTACCATTTTGGGACAAGTCGCTTAAACCTTGAATGGTCGCAGGCCCGGAAAGCAAGCTTTCCTACGTTTCCCCTATCCCCGGGAATCAGGGATTCACTTACCCCAATACACCAGAGAGAGGGAGGGCTCCGTACCCTAGGCAACTCAGAAGACAGTGGCCCAGAGATCTTCTGCAGTGACCAAGTGAAGTGTTACCAATGGCTTTTATTTCATTCAAGTGCGTCAATGAATGCGGCACGCCGATCTCTCTTCGACTCCAGCCACTGGTCGGAGCAGAAGGGAACATGTGTAGGCCAATTTCAACGTCATCTGAGCGTCTTTCTGGCGTTATTCGAGGATTATGTTGGAAGGCCTTGAGCACAGAACCTTATTATATTGTATCATATATCACCAGAATTATTAATATTCAGAATTTAATAACCAATAAAAAAATCAATTTAAAAATAAAATAAATAGGTAAGTCAATTCATTTTGCCTTTGGTGGGTACTCATTGATGACTGTGCGGATCCAGGGATGCTAGGGGATCCGAATATCTATCTGAACCTGTTAGAATAGAATAATGGCTCCTTTCTCCACCTCAATACTATCAAGGTGGCTTTTACTTTCATGCTATCGATATAATTCTGGGATATGGCTTGTTGACCTATACAACAACCAAAAGGTTTTGAGTAAAAGAAAAATTGTCAAATGCCAAAAAAAAAAAAAAAAAAAAAAAAAAAAAAAAAAAAAAAAAAAAAAAGAAATTAGGGAATAAATATCAAAGCACTAAAAGGGATATCTTTGAGAATAGCTCAGCGAACCAAAATAAAAAATTATTATTGGATGAACCTTACAAGGATCCTTTTTGAAATATACTTCATAGACCTTTGTGAGAGGGATCCCCAGGATTAGCCTAAGAAGGTCCTTCTTCCTTAAAGGACCTTACTCCAAGGATTTAGAGGGATTGAGGTCTTTCTTTGTCAGGACTCGTCCTACAGGTCGGATTCTCGGCCTTTACATCCTCGTCGCTCAAGCGTGTCTTTACGCATGCTTGGTTTGTTTTCTATTGTCCAGTCAATTCATTAAAAGCAATTTTCTTTAAATAATGGTTATGGTATCTTTAGGGAGTTTAATATGTTTTATTACACCTCAGGATGTTATGGCCCATGGAACAGAAAGTCAAGTAGATGGTTCTAACCATGTTTTTAGGTTTCTACCGATACCATTATTAACTAATTAAATAATCAGTATAGAAAAATGTGGTTAACCAATATAATTCCTTCACGCAAGAGTTGAAATTCTAAGCACGCGCCTCGGAAGAGTGGTAAGTTTGCGCCGGATGGTAAAAAAATAACACATTTTTAATGAAAAAAATAATATATAACCAGTGATGGGCAAAACCGAAAACTAAAATTAAAACTACATTCACTTTATAGAATAAACTCACTCTAAACTAATAATTGCAACGTAAAAACTACTAAAACTAAAATTAAACTAAGTAATGGATATTAGTTGAACTAAAACTAAATAATTGGGAATTTATTAAAAACTTAATTAAAGATTCATTTAAGTTTATTTTAGTTTTATGCTATTTCGATAATTAAGTAAATTATTAAAACTAATATAACTTGTTTGCATTTTGTTGTAAATAGCATGAAGTTGTTGTTGTAAGTGGTAACCTCATTTTCCCACAGTATAGTTCATAAATAAACACCCCCTTTATTTAAACAAAAATACATACATACCTATTTTTTTACCCTTGTTCTGAATCAAAGTATGCAATAAACTAATTAGTGAATTAAAAACTAAAATCAAAAATTAAGGTCACTTTTGCCTTAATTAAACTAATTACTATAATAAAAAAAGTCCAAATCGCAGGAACTGCATCATCTTAGCGCGGTTCTATTCACACACAAACAGTAATTACTTTGTTTAGATCATTCTTAATGTACGTAAACACATATTCCAAAGAAAAGCAAGATTGTCGGCAAGGCACAAGAAACTATCCTAAGCGGAAATTACTCTTTCCGTCGTTCCAAGTTTCGCTCTACGAAGACTCTACTAGGAATATGTTTCTAATTGACTTAACTTGCTTTACTAACCTATCCATTTTAGTGTTAAATGCAATTAAAAACACTAAACTACTCATTTTACTGTTAAATGCAATTAAACAAAATAAAATTGTACAAGAAAATTAGAACGAAGTGTTATATTTTAATGTGCTATGCCACACACAACCACAAAATATAATTATATTTCTACTATAGCATTTGGCTGCATGACTTACTACAGGTAAAATATCTGTCAACTCTTGATATATGAAGTGCAATAAAAGCCTACCTGCCTGGTAGCTCGACCCGGGCAGGTGTCTGACCCTACACAGAGTGTTCTCTTTCACATTCTCTTTCAGCAGGAACTGCGTCATCTTAAGACGTATCCGGTGTCATCCATAACTTAAAATAGAACTAATTTTTTTTTGTTTTATTTTATGAAAATTGCTAACACCCACAGGTTAGAAGCGGAAATTCCTCAATCTAAAGCAAGACTCTCAAAGTCAATTCAAAATACAAACACGCTTTTCAATTACTTATCATGTTTTATTGAAACAAATGCAATCA
This sequence comes from Gonocerus acuteangulatus, assembly GCA_946811695.1. Lineage (NCBI taxonomy): Eukaryota > Metazoa > Arthropoda > Insecta > Hemiptera > Coreidae > Gonocerus > Gonocerus acuteangulatus. The sequence continues at coordinate 157,003,964 of OX328123.1, forward strand.
AAATAACAGCAAGCAATTAAAAACTAAGGCAAACCGAGAAAAACAAAAAAACAATTAAAAACGAAGGTAAACAGAGACAATAAAAAGAGGAGTAGATACAATTATTAGTTTGTTTTGATCTTTCGTTAAAAATTAAAAATATCTTTTCCATTTTCTTATCTTGTTTTACTCCTACTAGAAGCAATAATAAAATAACAAGAAATAAAAACAGACAAAAAGTACCGTTAAACGAAAGAAGGTTACCATTCTTCACAATCTTTTTTATGGCGCATTTAGTAAGCTTTCTAATGGTAACCTTCCACTTACCTAGATTCTCAACCGTTTTCGAGATATTAAGGAAAATATACGAAGGGAGCCTAATAGATATTCATACGGCATCTGAGAATCCCAAGATTCCGTAAAAACAAAATATTGTTTCTACTTATACGTATCCTGTTTTATTGACAAATACATTTGACATAAGCAATTACAAAAATAACGAGCAGTGAAAATAAGACTGCGGGAAGCACACAAATAGATCCGTTTATATAAACGAAAATAACTAACTAAGTTTTGAGCACTTATATCTCCTAATATGAACATCCCATCAAAAATTCCTTCAAAACATTTTTTGTAGAAACTTTAACAAGCTTTCGAACTGTTAAATTTCACTTTCCACGATTTCCAAACCGTTTTCGAGATATTAATGAATGCATACGAAGTTCCCAAAACTTTTCATGTCTGTTAGGACTTATTTCTCCGATTGACATCGCCTAATCAAAACTTTCATTAGAACCTTTTATGTAGAGCATTTAATAAGCTTTCTAATGGTATTCTTCCGTTTACCATGATTTGCAACCGTTTTCGAGATATTAATGAAAGTTTCCAAAATTTACATTATTTCTAGCAACAGAAAATTGGTCTCATTTTTCATATCCTGTTTTACACACAAACTTTTCCCAACATAAGAAATTAAAAAAATAAAAAGCAATAAAAAACCAAGGGAAAGAGACAAAAAGAACGACAAAAACCCGTTCATAAGAACAAAACAGACGTATTTGAAGTTTTAAGCACTTATTTCTCCGATTGACATAACCTAATCAAAAATAGTTTTAGAATCATTGTTGTAGAGAATTTAGTAAGCTCTCAAATAGTTTCTATCCACCTACCACGATTTCCCAACCGTGTTCGAGATATTAATGAAAGTATACGAAGTTCCCAAAACTTTTCATGTCTGTTCATAAAATATTTTATTCTAACCCTTCCTTTACTCCAAACGTAACCAAAATTTCAACATATTAGTGTTGATAAAATTTGAACATGCAGAAAATGTTTCAACTGAATCCCATAATTCTAAGTACCAAAATAAAATACAAAAATAACAGTTCGAATAAGCGAAATCAATTACTTTAAACTTTTAAGCACTTATTTCTCCGATTGACATCGCCTAATCAAAACTTTCATCAGAACCATTTTTGTCGAGCATTTAGTAAGCTTTTTAATGGTAACTTTCCGTTTACCAAGATTCTCAATTTTTTTCGAGATATTAAGGAAAGTATACAAAGTTACCAACATTTTTTATGTCCGTTAATAAAATATTTTATTCTAACCCTTCCTTAACTCCAAACGTAACAAAAATTTCAACATATTAGTTTTAATGAAAGTAGAACATGCAGAAAATGTTTCAACTGAATCCCATGATTCTAAGTACCCAAACCAAAAACGGTATTAAAAAATATTTTTCCAATTTTCTCGTAAACGGTTAAAGCTATCGCTTCGAAAATGGTTTCATTCGTTTTCCTAGCCCAAGAAGCCTATAAAACGAGTACTTACAAGCTTATGAACTCAAAAACGTAAGCGTTACGATTTTTTTTGGGCGAATTTCGCCCCAAACGCCATCTTCCAGTGGGCGGATTCTGCTGGTTAACGAACTCGACCTTTTAAATTGGACGACGGATTTTTGTACCAAATTTCATCACAATCGGACCATTAGGGAAGCCAGAAATGAGCGAACAGACAAATATATATATATATATATATATATATATATATATATATATATACAAATTTGAACCACCGTTATTTTCGGTCTCTAGGGGTTCTGAAACGCGAAATTTTCTAGTCGGCACTTCCGGATTGTTTCATTGTATCAACCTTATAAGCGGGGTCCCTCCCTATGGGCGAGGGAGAAACCGCGCTAAAAAAAAAAAAAAAAAAAAAATCCCAGTAACATGTTCCAATTGTTTTTTCTAGTTTTGTCATTAGCTCTGAACTACACCAATTTGTATTTAATTAGTTATTATCATGATTGATAATAGAAACCCCCTTAACACCGATCCCCGTGGCTTGACAACTCCCTTGCTGTTTCAAGATAAATATACCCCCGGCTTAGGCATATAGATCCTAATTCTGTTACAGTGAAAGTGCCTATTTTCCAAAGTGCCGCGTCATCTCATTCCAGAGATTTCCATTCTCCAAGCTGCTGCTCCCCTTATTTGTCTCCTCTAATATTAATCTCGTAAAATAAACTTAATAAAGGGCAAATTTGGGGCCCGACATATATTCTCTGGGAGTTTGAGAAGGGTGGTGTGAGGTGGTATGAGGCCCGCATTTTCGGAGTTATTTCCGCTAACGAAGATAATAATTATTTTTTAGTTAATTGAATACGAAATTCGTGCCAGAATTTGTTGAATAAACAATTGTCTTATTGAAGTTCAACGTATTAACCAGTGAAGCTATGTAGTTCCTAACACAAATCCCTTGAAGGCCCATTTTTCATTTTAGCGGGTTTACGATACTACTTTAATTCAAGGGAATTTATGAATAGCGAAATGACAAAGCAATGCTTGGGTTGCCTGCCAATACTTGTAGTGCTATGTTTCATTCTCCTCGCCGATTTAGGGGTCTTGGCTTGCTTCATTGCCAATAGGAAGCACCGCTCCAGCATTTATCGGTCCTCCAGAAACTAGCAAACGTAGCAGACCAACATTTCCAGCCCATATTTGACTACCAAATTGTGTATGTTTGTAGGTAAGTAATCATTGGTTTTAGGTCGTTTTAGGTGCTTTGTAGGGAGTGGCCTTATGTAAGCTTTGTTGGGTTGCAAGTGCGAATTTTTTTACATTGTCGTCTATTTCAGTATTTGTTTTTAGAGGAATATTGAGGTTGAGGGTTTCTTCTAAGGAGTCTTGAAAGTATTTCCAGTCAACTGGTCCAGGAGTGAGCGTAGGATAGGAAGGGATAGAATAAAGGTCAACATTAGAATTGAGAGAAAGTATACCAGGGCTGTGATCAGAGGATAGGTCATCTAATGTTTGGACATCGGAAGGTATACACGAAAAGGTTTGGAGAGAGCTCTTCCCCGAGGGTTTGCTCTCTGTTCCGAGTGTGCTGTTCTACAACCAAACGCTGGGTGTTAGGAATTAAAATTACCACTGGAGGGAAAACGAGGAACAAGGAATTGGAAGAATGAGTGGAAAGTGGAAGAGATAACAGATTTATTAGGAGGCTGAAATTCTTATGGGGAATTTTGAAGATTGGAGAGAGATATTTGTACTTTGGAAAGGCTCTGAGGGAAATTGGTTTGGGTAAAGGAAATCAGTGTTGCTCGTATAATTATTGCAGCTCCACCGTGGGCAGTCCCGTCAGGGTGATCAGGCCTGTACGTTTTGTATCCAGAAATGTAAAATGTGGTACGTGCAGTTAAGTGTGTTACGGCCAGTAAAGCTACGTCAATGTTTTTGATTTTTAGAAACATCGTCAGTTCATCCTTGTGGTTACGTAATCCGTTTGAGTTCCTCAGGAGGACAGTGAGTGGCCTAAATTATGGATGGGTCATATTTGAGAAGAATGTAGGGGGGAGGGTGAGTTTTTCTAGTAGAAGGATCAAGAGCATTAGGAGGGATCCCATTTCAACGAGGAATACATTAGGGAAAGAATGTATAGATTGCAATTCTGTTAGGGATGAGGAATGAGAAGATGATGAAATATCAGGAGATGAGGATGAAGGTTTGGTAGCTGAAGCATAAGTGTGTAAAGAAAGACCTGGAGCTGCAGAACCGTATGGTGTTTCGGGCTGATTGTTGGATAACCTGGCGGGGTGGTGGAACGCTGGAAGCCTTTGCTACAGGCTGATGTGGAATCTGCTGTGATGTAGAACTTGGCTGGGAGAGATTCCTTGGTATGCGCTGTTCTTCGGTTTTGGGAGAGCTATGAGTCGTGGTAGGCTGTTTATAGAGCTGGCGCAGCCTCCGGAGAAGCTAGCTCTTGGTACGTTTGACAGCCCTTGTAGTTGGCCGGATGGTCTCCTTGACAATGCACACATTTGTCTTTCTCTTCTCTAGATTTCTTCGGGCAGTCAGCTGTGAGGTGTGGACCGGCGCATTTTACGCAAGCAGGACTCAAAGTACAAAATGTTTTTATATGATTGAAGCCCAGGCATCTTGAGCACTCTATCAGCCCTCTTTTCTGTGATGCTATTCTACTATAACACTCGTATAGAGAAGTCTTGTAAGCCTGAATATGTATTTACAGTTTGAAGCTGGCTCTACTAAGAGGAGTATACTGTGGTGGGATCACCGGTTTGGCCAATGTTTTTTCTGGTAATTCTACATAGAAAAATTAGACCGTAAGAGCCGAGAAATAAAATAATGTAGGGTTAAAAGCTTTATATTATTTCTTGAGTTTAGAATATGATATTGACATTAATTGATCACCAGTTTATTTGTTTCAGAGTGTAGATTATAGGAAAAATAAAATCTTTAAACAATAATTTATATTTCGTCAAATAAATTCAATAATTAGCTCACGTTTTCAAGTAAACTGGCATTATACATTTGCTTAGGCCAAAAATAATAGCGTAAATGGTGTAGGAGTATTGAATCACATGATGATTGATGGATAATTCGTTTTTAGTGCATAATATAATTGTATATATTTGTTATTATTAAAAAAACAAGTCAGTACAATTACTTTTTTCTTTAAGTTGTTAGTCTATTTTTGTTATTTATTTCGAATTATAGCCTATGTAATATTTTTTATTAATATATGTATTATTTTTATGTAAATAATAGATGCAAAAAGTTACTACTTAAATGTTCCATAGATTTACAAAATGTTTTCCCAATTTTTATGTATAATGTCCAAATATTTGTGTCTACAACATTTTTTTGTTGGATATACTAAAACTATGGGTCCACAATTTTTTTAAATACTTTTCCCTATCTCAGTGGTCCCAAAAATAATTAAAAAATAATTTTGTCGCCCTAAAAATAGATTTGCCCACTGTGCGCCGGTGGAGATCGAACCCACCATCTCCCGCATATGAATCTAAAGAGTTAGCCACTATACTACGGGGACACACCAAAAAATTTATTTTTTGTAATGTAGTTACAAGTTAATAAATCCTTTTTTAAAAAGCGTCTTCCCTGTTTGTGGGACATATCTCGGTCAAATTAATCATTAAAACGTCCGATTCTTAGGAGCTGTGTCATCTTATAGCGTTTCCGTTCATATACATTCACAATTCGGAAAGCTTAGAATAGAAACATTTAACGTTATTTTTTCTTTTTCTTTCTTTTTTTTTTTCTTTTTTTTTTTTTTTTTTTTTTGATTATTCGTAAGATATATAAATGCATAGAAAATGTGAAATTAAATCTCAAGCTAAATACTTCAGCTGGGGGCATACCCTGTCATTGTATGTAGCTACTTCAGCTGGGGGCATATCCTTTCATTGTATGTAGCTACTTCAGCTGGGGGCATCCCCTGTGATTGTATGTAGCTACTTTAGCTGAGGGCATACACTGTGATTGTATGTAGCTACTTCAGCTGGGGGCATACCCTGTAATTTTATGTAGCTACTTTAGCTGGGGGCATACACTGCCATTGTATGTTGCCATTTCAGCTAGGAGCAGCCCCTGTCGTTGTATGTAGCTACGTCAGCTGGGAGCATACCCTGTCATTGCATGTAGCTACTTCAGCTAGGAGCATCCCCTGTCATTGTATGTAGCTACGTCAGCTGGGGGCATACCCTGTCATTATATGTAGCTACTTCAGCTAGGAGCATACCCTATCTTGCACGTAGCTACGTCAGCTGCACGAAGAGGTCCCTGAAGATGTGCCATGAAGGAAACCTAACGGCAATTATAAAATAAAATATTACCAAGTATAACTTAGGCCAGAAATATATATATATATGCTGAAACAAACACATTAAACATTCCTTTTTCTTTTATACAAAATCGCCAAAAGTTGTAAATACAGACAAGAAATAGATTCTCCTTTAGGAGAGATGTTGTAAATATAAGGATCCGTATAGAACTGCTCGAGGAACAACCCCCCAGAGTATCATGATCCGATGTAATATGACCACCGGCCCTTCCAATATACGTGCTGGAGTTCTCCAAGGGCAAGCTCTAGGCCCACTACTTTATCACTTGGAAGAATATACTTACCAGGAGAACCTTTCTGTCTTGTGAGATATTGAGGCGACTTTATAGGAGTTAATAGTACCCTGAGGCCGTCACGAAGTTCAAAGGATTCAAGTAGTATAAAGGAATTGATCCCTTTATGGGAATGCTGTTTTCTTGTTTCTAATGTGTAGAGTGTTGTCGGTGATTTTAGTGCACCATTTTTAGCGCATTTACTTTCAAAAATGAGAAACATTTATTTGCTCTTGTGAAAAAGAGCTTTCAGAGTGGAGTTCATAGACGCCGTCTGAGTATTTTCTACCACTGCACTGCTGTCATTTTTTTTTTTATTATTTTTTTTTTTTACCTTTCATCGTTTTGTTTTTAATATTGCATTTATCAGTAAAATTCATATTCTAGTAAAAGGGGCAGCACCACAGCAACTCATAAAACAGCCGACAGAGGCCAGCACCAGTGCCTGCGAGTAGATATCTCTTATTAAAGAAAGGCCAGCGCTCCATAGTTACATGTGGATATAAAATTGAAATAAACTGCATTACATGATTATATAATGATGTAAAGTCATCAATGAGTTCGAGTTATTCTAATGATCCAGAACACAAACAAATAAATTTGAGACATTATTCAAAATGGCTGTCGATTCAAAATGACCGTCAGAATCAGAATGGTTCAGTGTAGCCAATTTTTCTTCAACAAAAAATTTGACCTTTTGACCAAATTTTGAAATTTGACTATTTTTACCTAGCCTAGGAGATTTCCCTTATCGAGACCTACCCGTGTGCCAAGTTTGATCAAAATCGGTCAAACGGTGTAGATTTGTATAAGGAACGAACACAGAAACAGACAAACGGACAAACAGAAAAACAGACAGACATGTGATTTTTATATATATACAGGGTGTCCCAAATAAGACGGCTCAAACTAATTTTGCGGCTAAACGGTTGATCTGAAAAAAAAAAAAAATCTCAGAGGAAAAAGTTGTAGAGCTTGACTTAAGCTTTCTAAGTATGTCAACCATTTAACATGTTGACTGCGCATTTGCGCTCGGCGCTAGATGAAATGTTGAGGTTCGCAGATGACCCCTATTATAATGCACATCATTTTGAAGGAAACTTTAAAAAAATACGTCACGCAGGAGCTGCATAACTAAGCACTTTCCTCAGAATTTGGGTAGTGAAGACTGCTTTCCAGAATAATTTGCTTGAAATATCCTATAAAAATAAAATAAAAACATGAATAGTTCTCTTTTAATTTTGTAATGAGTAAGTGTTCAATTATTAATTTTGTAATTAATTTGCTTCCTGAGTTATGTTTACACATGGCACCTATTACACTACTTCATTAATACAAAAAACATCATAATTTCGCCTTTTGATCTGACGCAGGAACAGGATACAGTCTCTTTAGTGGTAGAAAGCGCTCCTTGCAGCGTCCTTTCGAACCTACGCCTGGCGGGCTATTCTATTGAAATATATTACAAAGTAAACCCGCCTTTCCGATAGACCAATTTAGATCATTTTTACAAAACGTCTTTCTCGTGAGTTACCCACGACGTATACCGCGTTTCGTTACAATACTGCAGAAATTACGACCGGTATGAGTATATTTGTGATTTGGGTCCGGAGTAAACCCCCCCTCCTAATGAACCGATTTTGTTTATTTTTACAACACATATTTACCTGTATATTACCACTACGAATTCCGAGTTTCGTCAATATATAACAAAAATCAAGGCTGGTAGTGGCGAATTGGTATTGTGGGTCCGAAGTACACCCCCCCCCTCCTAATGAACCGATTTAGTTTATTTTTAAATCTCATTTTTCTCTCTATATTACCACTACGAATACCAAGTTTCGTTGAAATATAACAAATATTACGGCTGGCATGGTCAAATTAGTGTTTTGGGTTCGGGGTAACCCCCCCCCTTCCGGTGGACCGATTTTGGTGGTTCACGAACTCGTTCAATTGTTTGCTAATTGAATGCTTTATACCAAGTTTCGTGAAAAAAAAAACAAAAAAACTCTGGCCGCTATCGTGTTAACAGACATATATATACACATATGTATATATATATATATATATATATATATATATATATATATATATATAAATTTTAACGGGGGTCATTTTCGGTGTCTTCTAGGTAGGATCGATAAAGATTTGAAGATATTTTTCAAAAATTCCGTCATGAGTCCAACCTCAATAGCTACTTTCCTTCGGAGGAAAGTGCAAAAAAAAACCTTTACCACAAACCGCACTTCGATATCTTCAAAACCAAATGAGTTTCGTACGATTCAAATTTCATTGTTTTAAATTAAAACTATTTTTTGTAGGCACTGACAGAGGTCGGTTATCAATGTGTGATACATGACTCTGAGGTATTTTCTCCACAACTTTCTGAAAAAAGTATGGCCGATCCTCTAAAAGGATTATTTTCCCTAATAACTTCAATAAAATTGAAAATAGGGCATCTTTTTAAACAATTTAATCTGATTTTTCGTTTGAGACGTTCTATTTAAATGATAACCCTATTTCATTGATAGATTAAATAATAAATTGTAAAGAAAGCTCTTATCTTGCAGTTTCAAAGCATCCATTTTACTGTATTTTTATTTCTTTAAAATTGAATAGTGTTTTCAAAGATGCCACCTTCACCATCCAGACACCTTTGAAGTGTGGAACGTATGCTGTCAACTGCTCTCAATACTTGTTCCTTCAATATGGCTCTGGAGGCTTCAGCAATCCTTCCTCGTATTTGGTATTGTGTACTAGGCGGATTAGAGAGGACCATATTTTTAATTGTACCCCACAGGATGAAGACCAGTGGAGTGAGTTCAGGTGATCTAGGTGGCCAAGAAATAGGTTCATTCCTTGCAAATCAACGGCACAATGGTGTATTCATGAGGAATGTCCTCTTCAGTGATGAAGCCACATTTGTAAGTGATGGGTCCGTGAGCAGGCATAATTCATATTATTGGTCCATGAATAACTCTCACTGGATAAGGCAGCTGGACCACCAGTATCGGTGGTCGGTAAACGTCTGGTGCGGGATTCTGGGCAGTAAAATTATTGGCCCATAGTTTTTGGCCATCATAGATCGAATTCCAGAGCTCATGGCGAACTTACCACTAGAGACAAGACGTACAATGTGGTTCCAGCATGATAGTTGTCCAGCCCATTATTCCCGAGAAGCTACGAACGCTGTAACCTACATATTAGGAAACCGTTGGATTGGCAGGGATGGCGGTATTTCTTGGTCACCTAGATCAGCTGAACTCACTCCCCTGGACTTCTTCCTGTGGGGTACAATTAAAAATATGGTCTACTCTAATCCGCGTAGTACACAAGACCAAATGCAAGGAAGGATTGCTGAAGCCTGCCATATTGGAGGATAAAGTAGTGAAAGCAGTTGACAGCATACGTTCCAGATTTCAAAGATGTCTGGATGATGAAGGTGGCATCGTTGAAGACACTATTCATTTTTAAGAAATAAAAATACAGTGAAAATAAGATAAAACTGCAAGATAAGAGCTTTCTTTACAATTTATTATTTAATCTATCAATGAAATAGGGTTATCATTTAAATTGAACGTCTCAAACGAAAAATCAGACTAAATACTTAAAAAGGATGCCTTATTTTCAGTTTTATTGAAGTTATTAGAGACATAATCCTTTTAAAGGATCGGCCATATTCTTTTCAGAAAGTTGAGGGAGAAATACCTCAATGTCATGCATCACACATTCATAACCGACCTCTGTGAGTGCCTACAAAAAATCGTTTTAATTTAAAACAATAAAATTTGAATCGCACGAAACTCATTTGATTTTACAGATATCGAAGTGCGGTTTGCGGGAAAGGTTTTGTTTTTAAATTACCTTCAAAATGATGTGCATAATAATAGGGGTCATCTGCAAACCCCAACATTTCATCTTGCGCCGAGCGCACATCCGCAGTCAACATGTTAAATGGTTGGCATATTTAGAAAGCTTAAGTCAAGCCCTACAACTTTTTCTTCTGACATTTTTTCTCAGACCAACCGTTTGGCCGCAAAATCAGTTTGAGCCGTCTTATTTGGGACACCCTTTTTATATATGCTTAAGAAATACATTTGTTAAGCCTCTGTAACGTTGCAACCATTGCACTGGATTCCATAAAAAGTTTTTATTTACAGTGTCTTGATTTTTTGTTACAAAAAAAATCCTTAAAAACAAGTGAAGCCGAGAAACTTCTCTTTAGTCATTTTAATGTGTCGGCGTTTTTAATTATTCAAAAAGACAAGATGCGATTTGGTTAGTCCTCCCTGATTCTCTTTCGTCCCACGTGTAGCAGTAACTGTTATCTGCAAAATCGCGTACAGTCAGGTTAAAACTCCATAAATTCATTTTATAAAACGACACCGACGTTGTTAAAAATGGCTTTGGAAGACATTGCTGCAAGTTCAAACAAAAAAGCCGATATTTTGGGTTAGAGCTTTTTATTTGTCCTTCCTTTTGGAAGCTAAATCAGCCATTGTGTGATCTGTGTCTCGCTTTTCAAGTTTCGCGCTTGCCATTCTTTGGGTCTGAAGTAAGTCACAATTGTGGAATGTGTTCTTTTTTGGTTTTTTAAAAGACAAATTAAGGTTGTGAAATCAATTAGCATAGAAATGGATGGAAACAGGGTTTTTTTCTCAGTTTACAATTTATGCGTTTTTGTATTATTTAGGTCACTACTTAAATATTTCATTGTTGATTTTGTAGGAATTATTGTTATCATAATTTAAATCATTTATTAATTCGATATAGCTTGTTTTTGTCCGTAATGGCGCCAATCTAAACATGAAATAATTGATCTACTATATATTTGTCAAATACCACTCACTCACTCACTCACTCACTCACTCACTGACCTATCATCGCCCAGCCCAAGCCGCTCGACAGAAAATTTTGAAATTTTGCATGGACACTCCCTATATAACGCAGGCACTCACTAAGAAAGGATTTTTTGATATTCGAATTTTTAAGTATTTTTAGAGGGGTTTAAAGTTTGAGTTGGTTAGAGCATGCAAGCCTAGGCAGCAAGGGTTGCTAGGACGATAACAGAACAGCTGTTACCGTTCATTATCTATTTCATAGTATTTTTTTTTTATATTTTGGTGCACCTACTACCAAAATATAAAAAAAAATTGAGGTCATTAGCACCAATTTCATAGTATTCTTTTTTAACGCAATTAAAACTCTATGAGTGACAGTTTATTACTAGTAATTCAAGGACTGCCATCATAGTGGAAATTAACCTCAATCAAAAATATTTCATAGTATTATTTTTAATTGAGGTTAATTTCCACTATGATGGCAGTCCTTGAATTACTAGAAATAAACTGTCACTCATAGAGTTTTAATTGCGTTTCTTTTCTCCCTGTTCCCGTCAGATAGGCTTGCCATATTTTTGGAGAGTTAAACCGAGACACATTAATATGGGATGGGCATACCAGGGGGGGGGGGGGTTGGGAATAAAAACAGTACAAATTATAAGCAAAATGGTGAGTTTTAAGCCTAGCAAGTAACGGGAAGGGGGGATCCTGAACTGTTAGTCTACCCAAACCTTAAAAATAAGAACGGAACTTTTTTTGCTACTTGATTTTCTTAAAAAAATCTCTGAGCCAAATAGTAGTGTCTGGCAGCTGGCAGCGCTGTGCAGGAAGTTCCAGCGTTTTACAGTTAGATTACTTCTCATATCTTTGACACTGTGGGCAGTAGTAAAAATGTTGATTGTAGAAAAGTAACCGATGTATAAAAGATTCTTATAAACCTGAATTCATTACTTTTTACATCTTACAGCCTTTTCCGGGACATTGATAAAACCGGGCGGGACACCGAAACAATTGCAAAATACCGGGACAGTCCCGGTCAAACCGTGATGTATGGAGTTTTCTAGGTGAGGCAATAATATCCGGAACCCTTGCACAGCCTCCTCGCCTATAACCTTGGTAATGCTCGCAAATATAATGGGTGTTTCCAAATAACTTTTTGGAAACATAAACTTTTAAATTTTAACACCCATTGAATAACATATAGTATGACGGGAACCGTGCTATAATAAACTGCACAAAATTGTATAGTAACGTAATTTTAATGAAACATTATTTAACGCAATAAAATAACTACTTATCTTCCGTGACGAAGCACGGGTATTCAGCTAGTTTAACATAAAACTTCTATGTACTATATAAGATCACTATGTGTAGAGCATTTAGCCACAGTGAATAAATAGTTAAATGCAGTTGCTTACAGAGATTCATCAAAACTAACTATGTTAATTCGACTTATTTTGTTGTTCACATAAGTGATGCTTGACTGAATTTCTTTAAGTTGAATGATCGTATTATCTGATTATAGTTGTGTAATATAAATATGACCGAATTATTAGCTATCAACAAGGCTCTTAATATAATAACCCCAAAATATGGCAATATTAATATTTTTACAGACTCTCTATCAGCACTAATAGCTATGAATTATCCATTTAACAAACATCCACTAACAATAGAGATCTTAGAATCACTTGATCAGCTAAACCGTCAAAACCAAAATGTAACATTTGACTGTAACTGAGAATAAATTACGAATAATATGGCAATATTAATATTTTTACAGACTCTCTATCAGCACTAATAGCTATGAATTATCCATTTAACAAACATCCACTAACAATAGAGATCTTAGAATCACTTGATCAGCTAAACCGTCAAAACCAAAATGTATCATTTGACTGTAACTGAGAATAAATTACGAATAATATGGCAATATTAATATTTTTACAGACTCTCTATCAGCACTAATAGCTATGAATTATCCATTTAACAAACATCCACTAACAATAGAGATCTTAGAATCACTTGATCAGCTAAACCGTCAAAACCAAAATGTAACATTTGACTGTAACTGAGAATAAATTACGAATAATATGGCAATATTAATATTTTTACAGGCTCTCTATCAGCACTAATAGCTATGAATTATCCATTTACGAAACATCCACTAACAATAGAGATCTTAGAATCACTTGATCAGCTAAACCGTCAAAACCAAAATGTAACATTTGACTGTAACTGAGAATAAATTACGAATAATATGGCAATATTAATATTTTTACAGACTCTCTATCAGCACTAATAGCTATGAATTATCCATTTACGAAACATCCACTAACAATAGAGATCTTAGAATCACTTGATCAGCTAAACCGTCAAAACCAAAATGTAACATTTGACTGTAACTGAGAATAAATTACGAATAATATGGCAATATTAATATTTTTACAGACTCTCTATCAGCACTAATAGCTATGAATTATCCATTTACGAAACATCCACTAACAATAGAGATCTTAGAATCACTTGATCAGCTAAACCGTCAAAACCAAAATGTAACAATTGTCTGTAACTGAGAATAAATTACGAATAATAAAAGTCCGACTCGCAGGAACTGCGTCATCTTAGCGCGGTTACATCTCGAAGAAATGGAATAGATTAGCATCACAAATCACAGGAAACAGACAGTAGTCAACTTACACAGAAGCGGATAATTCTTAATCTGTATAAGTCAATACAATTATGCACTGAAAACGTACTTACTCTTTGGCTACTGCTGAGAATGCTCTATTCTAAACAATCAAAAAGTCCTTGTCATTTTAAGTATCTTGTTTTACTAGCAAATTCGTTTTCCTGTTATAATCAGCTGTAAATATGTGCTTCGTGGCGAATTAAATTCCATTCTGTCGAGGATTAAATCTTTCTATAAAATAAGAAATAACGGTAATTTCAGTTTGAAGCTATGAGGAAGGTTATATAGATGGAGAATTCAAAACAACCTACGTCATCATGATTAGCTACTGCCATCATGATTTCTACAGCCACTCCAAACTTATCATAAATACCTTTCACCGTTTCTTAGCTTATTTTACTACAATACTAATTTTACTGATAAATGCAATTTATAACTACAAACAACCAATTAAAAAGTGAGATAAAGAAAGAGAAAAACCATTTTAAAACAACAAAACAAACACTTTTTAAGTTTTAAGCGCTTATATCTCTCATTGACGTTGCCCCATCGAATATTGCTTTAGAAACTTTTTTGTAAAGAATTTAGTAAGCATTCGAATGGTCACTTTCGACTTACCACGATTTCCCAACCGTTATCGAGATATTTACGAAAAATGTATGGAGATCCGAAAACTTTTCATGTCTATTAATAAAATAATTTTTTTCGCATACTTCCTTATATCCAAATATAACCAACATTTAAACATATTAGTTGGGACTAATGTCCAAGATGTAGAAAATATTTCAATGGAATCCCGCGATTCTAAGTACTCACAAATAAATAATGACTTACAAAAACATTGATTCTACTTTTCTCAGGAACGGTTAAAGATATCGCCAAAATGGTTTCATTCGTTTTCTCAAATTAAGAAACTTATAAAACAAGTACCTGCAAGCATATGAACTCAAAAACGTAAGCGTTACGATTTTTTTACGCGAATTTCGCCCCAAACACTATCTTCTAGTGGGCGGATTCTGCTGGTTAACGAACTTGACCTTTTAAATTAGACGACAGATTTTTGTACCAAATTTCGTCTAATTGGGACCATTTTTGAGCTTGCTAGAGAGCGAACAGACTAGCATATATATATATATATATATATATATATATATATACATACATATATATATATATATATATATATATATATATATATAAATATATACATACATATATATATATATATATATATATATACATACATATATATATATATATATATATATATATATATATATATATATATATACAAATTTTAGCCACCTATATTTTCGTGATCTATAGGGTCTGAAATGTGAAAGTTTCTAGTCGGCACTTCCGGATTGCGTCATGAGGTAGACCTCATAAGCGGGTTCTCCCTATGGAGATACTGAGTAGCCGCGCTAAAAAAAAAAATTCCGACTCGCAGGAACTGCATCATCTTAGCGCGGTTCCGTTCTTATCCGAAGTGCGATTAGGAAAGGACTAGTAGCTGCTATTGGTAGGTTTTGATCTTTCGTTAAAAATATAAAATAAAATCTCAAAGAGAAGGAAGCTTCAAGAGCCACATATGGAAACTGGCAGTTTTCTAAGCGGATGGGACTCTCCCGTCATCGCGACGCTCACTCTAGGAAAACTCTATTACCAATATGATTCTTATTTTCTCAGCTTTAATGAAATACTCATTCCCCACCGTTAAATAAACTTAAAAATAAAAGTGAGGTAAACAGTGACAAAAACCCGTTTAAAATAACAAAACTAACACTTTCGTAGTTTTAAGCACTTACTTCTCCGACTGACATTGCCCTATCGAAATTTCCTTCAGAATCTTTTTTTTAGAGAATTTAGTAAGCTTTTGAATGGTTACATCGTACTTCCCACGATTTCTTAACTGTTTTGGAGATATTAAGGGGGGGAAATGGTGCTAATACCTACCGATAGCTGCTATATTCCTTCACTAATCGCACTTGAGATAAGAACGGAACCGCGCTAAGATGCGGGTCGGACTTTTTTTTTGTCAGACAAATTTATGTGTTATGTTTATATTATAATATAAATATTATGTTTATAAGAAGAGCAAATCACTTTAATTGCGGTGTAAAATATTGTTGCAAGCTAAATCTAAGTATTATATAAGCTCATAAGGAAAAAATGGTGCTAATGACTCAGATTTCGATACACCATAAAAGAAAAAAAAATTTAAGGACAATATACAAAGATTCCGAAGTATTTCATGTCTGTTAATAAAATATTTTATTCTAATCCCAATAACGCAACACTTATAAACAAATAAACTTTTTTTAGGTATCTATTTAATACGTATAAAATAAGATTATAATGAGCAATCCGCTGTGGCATACACCAAGTACTACCACCGTGTGGAGTGCAACTAGTATAAACCGGTACGTCAGTACCACTGTGGTATGCAAAGAGCGGCTGTTCTGATACTGGCAAAAATTAGAAATCCTACATTCCTACAGTTGTTTGGAGGCTTATCTTTATGACCCAAGAAAGGAACTTATAGATGACGAGGGTCCACTGGGCGATACCTGTACTGGGAATGCACTCCACCCTAAGCCTCCTAGCTCCTCACCTTTGAATTCATATGATTTCGTTCAATGAATTTAAAAAAAAAATTAATAAATAGATGAAAACTTCTGAAAATAGGGAATACCAAAAACAATTCTAAAGAACGAAATCAACACCAGTACAGTAATCTAGATATTCATAGGGCATCTTCGAATTCCAAGGTACTGTTGAAACAAAATATTGTTTCTATACATACGTATCCTGTTTTATTGACTAATACATTTGAATACTATAAGCAATCAGAAAAATAACGAGCAGTGGAAAAAAACTGTAGGAAACACACAAAAAGATTCGTTCAAATGAACGAAATTACCTATGTTTTAAGCACTTATTTCTCCAAATATGACCATCCCATCGCAAATGTCTTCAAAACATTTTTTGTAGAAAATTTAGTAACCTTTCGAATGGTAATCTTTTGCTTGCCAAGATTCAAAACCGTTTTCGTGATATTAATGAAAATATAGGAAGTTCCCAAAACTTTTCATGTCTAAAAATGAAATATTTTATTTTAATCCTTCCTTTACTCCAAACGTAACCAAATTTTCAACATATTAGTTTTGATAAAATTCAAACATGCAGAAAATGTTTCAACTGAAGCCCATGATTCTAAGTTCCAAAATCAAAGACAAAAAGAACAGTTCGTATAAGCGAAATCAATTACTTTAATGTTTTAAGCACTTATTTCTCCGATTGACATCGCCTAATCAAAACTTTCATTAGAACCTTTTTTGTAGAACATTTAGTAAGCATTCTAATGGTAATCTTTTGTTTACCAAGATTCTTAACCTTTTTCGAGATATTAAGGAAAGTATACAGAGTTACCAAAACGTTTCATGTCTGTT
Source organism: Gonocerus acuteangulatus (assembly GCA_946811695.1). Lineage (NCBI taxonomy): Eukaryota > Metazoa > Arthropoda > Insecta > Hemiptera > Coreidae > Gonocerus > Gonocerus acuteangulatus. Next base: position 157,021,368 of record OX328123.1, read on the forward strand.
CATAAAATATTTTATTCTAACCCGTCCTTAACTCCAAACGTAACATAACTTTCAACATATTAGTTTTAATGAAAGTAGAACATGTAGATAATGTTTCAACTGAATCCCGTGATTCTAAGTACCCAAACCAAAAACGGTATTCAAAAACTATTTTTCCAATTTTCTCGAAAACGGTTTAAGCTATCGCCTTGAAAATGGCTTCATTCGTTTTCCTAGCCCAAGAAGCCTATAAAAAGAGTACTTACAAGCTTCTGAACTCAAAAACGCCATCTTCCAGTGGGCGGATTTTGCTGGTTAACGAACTTGATCTTTCAAATTGGACGACTGATTTTTGTACCAAATTTCAACAAAATCGGACCATCAGGGAAGCCAGAAATGAGCGAACAGACAAATATATATATATATATATATATATATATAAATAAATATATACATATACATACATATATATATATATATATATATATATATATATATATATATATATATACAAATTTGAACCACCGTTATTTTCGGTCTCTAGGGGTTCTGAAACGCGAAATTTTCTTGTCGGCACTTCCGGATTGTTTCATTGTATCAACCTTATGAGCGGGGTTCCTCCCTATGGGGGAGGGAGGAACCGCGCTAAAACAAAAACAAGTAACACATTGGCAAACATCAATACGGCCAACTAAAAAAGAAAAACGCATCCTGTCTCGCCTTAGGATCGTCCATACAAGATTAACCCATTCATATCTAATGGCCCGTGGCGATTTTGTGAAATATGTAGCGAAATAATCACCGTTCACCATCTTTTAACAAATTGCAAAATCTATGACACAACAATGAAGAGAAGCCCAGCTATCAGATAGAATTGACGAAATATTAGCGGATCATCAGAAACAGATCAATAAGCTATTCGAATTTTTAACGTCGAGTGAATTAATAAATAATATCTAAAAATACAAATTAAAAATAAATAAATAGCCAAATATGTGACTCCATAACAAATATCATAAACTAAATCACTAATCATATTAAAAATATCATAAACAAAAAAGAACATTAAAATGAAAAATAAAATAAATTAAAATTAAAATCACCCGAAATATTAAGCTTCGAAATAAAATTATAATTCCTTTCCCCCACTCTTTCTGATTATTTTCGCGCAACACCCATAGAATCAATTAAACCAATACGCATCTATAATCCTGTGTTTAATGACCTCATAGTGGTTGACAACACATTAAAAAAAAAAAAAAAGTTTTATAAATAAGAAGTTTGGCATTCCTAGAGAGGGCTCTATCATTAAATATCCATTGCACTCCGGTAAAATCTTCTATTTCCTGGATCGATGCTACATTTCACATCTGCTCTGACATTCTGGATGATATAATATTCCTGAAGCCTGTGCTCTCCAACTACTTGTACAACCCCTGGCCACTTCTTGCTGTTATCGTGTGAAATATCTTTTCAAAATTAGTTTTCAGGCCAAGGTCCCTAGTGTTATTTACAATATATGCTTCTAAAACCTGCGTAGTAGAAAAATATATTTTGCATATATATGTTAATATATTTCCGCTTGAATAAGCAGTGAGCCGAGGAAAGCATTCCTGAACTGTGTAAATCCTTTTGATCCTTGGAATATATTAGAATATATTCCTCTTATATTCTGCAGAGAGAAATATGGCTGTAGGTAATTTAATTATAAAATATCTGGTAAAGCAAAAAGTCCTGTCGTTTTTTTTTTAAATAGGGTAAAAATAAAGCAAAAAAATATTTCAAGTAAGATTTATTCTTCGAAAAAGTCACCCTCTCCCTCCAAAACCTTCCAACGTGCCTCAAGGTCACAAACACCTTTTTTATAAAACTCAGCTGGTTTGGATGAAAAAAAAAGTTTCTAAGGTGTTTTTCAAGGTCGTCACATCCGCGAACGTTTTTCCCTTCTTACGGTTGTCTAGAGCTCTGAACAGGTGGTAATAAGATGATGAAAAATCAGGGGAATATGGTGGCTAATATAGAGTTTCCCAGCCAATCGCTAAGAATTTGTCCCGTGTGATCTTGCGGACGGTCAGTTTATTTATATAAATATGTATTTATGGAAATTACATTGTTTTGTACTTACCCTAATTAATTAAAAATCGTCGTATTTTTTAAATCGTGGTTCAAGATTAAATGTGTGATAAGTGATTTAACCGTAGATAAAAAAATTAAGTATATATATATATATATATATATATATATATATATATATATATATATATATATATATATATATATATATATATATATATAATGTGTGTGTGTGTGTGTGTGTGTGTGTGTATGTGTGTGTGTCTGTTCACCCGATATACGCCAGAGTTTTTGTTTTTTTCGCCACGAAACGTGGTATGTAGTATGGCTGGTATTCCAAGCCGTAATTTTTATTTTATTTCAGCGAAACACGGGTTTCGTTGTAGTAACCTAAAGAGGAAAATATGTTGTGAAAATAAACTAATTTTGTTCACTAGAAGGGGGGGGGGGGTTACTCCTGGCAAATATTACTAATTTCCTCATACCGGTTGTAATTTCTATTGTATTGTTACAGACCTCTTTATAGGTCCTGGGTATCTAATAAGATAGAAGTGTTGTAAAAATTAACTAAATCGGTCAATCGGAAGTGGGGAGGGGGGGGGTTACATTGTACTGTGTTTGACTTGAATTCTCCCGCCAAACGTAGGTTCGTGAAGCTCCCAGTAGGAGTGCCTCTGTTTTAATATAACTATGTGGGCGGTAGAGTTCCTATGTCTGCCGCTAGGAGGGCAGTGTATCCTGTTCCTGCATTATTACTGTATCCCGTTTCTTATATTATTCATCAAGATCAATACATGAAAATGTGTATTTATTACGTAGTGTGGTACCACAAACGCACGAAACTCTGGAAGGAAATTAATTACAAAATTAATAATTGAAACAGCTGCTCATAACAAATGCAAAAGAGAACAACTATTTATGTTTTTGTTTTATTTATGTTGCAGCTGAAGACCCGTGCTTCGTCACGGCAGATAAGTAGTTATTTTATTGTGTTAAATAATGAATCATCAAAATTAACGCTACTACATAATTTTATGCAGTTTATTATAGCATGATTCCCGTCACAGTTTAAGTTATTCATCAATTGATAAGTAATCAAAGTATGATGTTTCTTAACATTGGGGCGCTCCGGACCAGGTTCAAGAAACAGATAACGTAGAGATAACCCGTAAACTATAGGTTAGCAGTAACAGCAGTTTAACCAGTACAGATTAAAATTTGTTGTCATTCGGAAACACCAATTATATTTGCGAGCATTACCAAGAAGTGCTCTGACTGGGGATGCTGATGGGTGAGGAGGCTGTGCAAGGATTCAGGATATTATTACCTTGGATGGACCATTAACACTACGAGGGACAAAATCACAGTTTATTTCTAGCAATTCAAGGTCTGTTATCATAGTTGAAATTAACCGCAAATAAAAATAATTGTTATGAAATAGATACAGTACAGTAACAGCCGACCTCTTAGGCCCGGCTCACACTGAAGAAACTGGTTTCATGAAATCTATTTTATTAAAGCGTGCACACAGAATAAGCTGTTTTTCGTGATTGATTCAGACGACGATGCACTAGTTTTGTAATGTTGGCCAAAAAATCAAAATGAAATACAGCAAGTTTTGGGTTACCCGATGATTAGGGATCGGCAACACAGTTTTTTTGTTGTAGCTCGCGAACGAAAACAGAGATCCTGATATATTTATAAAAGCTTTTGTTTAGGATGTCGAAGGAAATTTTTAATCGCTTATTAGAGCTAGTAGATCCACTGATGAAATGTGAAACTGAAGCAATAGGAAACCGACTCAACGAATTTCATGAAACCGGGTTACATGAAACCGATTAAAGAAATTTCAGGAAACCAGGTTTCAAGAAATCGGTTACATGAAACTCTGTGTGCACCAACCTATGGTTTTCTATGTATCGGTTTCCTGAAACCAGGTTCTTCAGTGTGCACCGGACCTTATCGTCCTAGCAACGCATGCTGCCAAGGCCTGCCTGCCCTAACCAACTAAAAATTCAAAGCCCTCTAAAAATACTTAAACAATTGAATATTAACAAATTCTTTTTTATCGAGTGTTTACGTCCTAAACGGACTGTCCGAGCAAAATTTCAAAATTTTCTGTCAAGTGAGTGGGTGGGTGAGTGAGTTTGTGGTATTTGACAAATATATAGTAGACTAGCTGTTACCCGGCGTGCCATGCTATTTTCTGCACGAAACGTTCTCAAAAAAAGCAAAAATAAATCAGAAACCAAATAAGTAATATTAAAATCGAACAACGCAAATCTGTAACTCTTGGGTTCACAGTTTTGAGCCCGTGGCCTCCGAGCTGTGAGTCCTAGAAAAATATTTATAAAGAACAAACATACAGGCCAGATGATAGACGATTTTGACCTGGCCTATGACACTCCCCGTATCAAGCCATATCTCTGTGCCAAGTTTGGTCAAAACCGGTCAAACGGTGTGGATTTGTATAAGGAACAAACAGACAGACAAACACATTATTATTATGGTGTTACCTGTCCTAAGTAGTATTATAGTAGTTGTTTTTTCATGAATATATTTCTTGTATAATTTCTTTTGTTATGTGTATATATATCTGTGTATTTATATTAACATAGAACTAATTGTTTGAGGAGAGGAAATAGCGTGACCAAAGCCTTCTTAACTCAGATTATGATTATTTAGAGAATTATTAACTACCTATTTTATAATATACAAAAAGTAATTTGTTCTTCTTTATTCAGATCTTTAAATACAAAATTTTGAATTTATATTGACAAATAATCTAAAAATACACATTTTGGTATTTTTATTTATTTTTTTTTTCAATTTTTAATTTTAGCGCGGTTCCTCCCTCCCCCATAGGGAGGAACCCCGCTTATAGGGTTGATACAATGAAACAATCCGGAAGTGCCGACAAGAAAATTTCGCGTTTCAGAACCCCTAGAGACCGAAAATAACGGTGGTTCAAATTTGTATATATATATATATGTATATATTTATTTATATATATATATATATTTGTCTGTTCGCTCTCTAAATAGAAAACGAATGGTCCGATTTTGATGAAATTTGGTACAAAAATCCTTCGTCCAATTTGAAAGGTCAAGTTTGTTAACCAGCAAAATCCGCCTACTGGAAGATGGCGTTTGGGGCGAAATTCGCGCAAAAAAAATCGTAACGCTTACGTTTTTGAGTTCATAAGCTTGTAAGTACTCGTTTTATATGATTCCTGGGCTAGGAAAACGAATGAAACCATTTTGAAGGCGATCGCTTTAACCGTTTTCGAGAAAATTGGAAAAATAGTTTTTGAATACCGTTTTTGGTTTGGGTACTTAGAATTACGGGATTCAGTTGAAACTTTATCTGCATGTTCTACTTTCATTAAAACTAATATGTTGAAAGTTTTGTTACGTTTGGAGTTAAGGAAGGGTTAGAATAAAATATTTTATGAACAGACATGAAAAGTTTTGGGAAGTTCGTATACTTTCATTAATATCTCGAACACGGATGGGAAATCGTGGTAAGTGGATAGAAACTATTTGAAAGCTTACTAAATTTTCTACAAAAAAGATTCTAAAACTATTTTTGATTAGGTTATGTCAATCGGAGAAATAAGTGCTTAAAACTTCAAATACGTCTGTTTTTTTCTTATGGACGGGTTTTTGTCGTTCTTGTTGTAATTTTTGTCACATTCCCTTCGTTTTTTATTGCTTTTTATTTTTGTAATTTCTTATGTTGCGAAAATTTTGTGTGTAAAGCAGGATATGAAAAATGAGGCCAATTTTCTGTTGCTAGAAATAATATTAATTTTGGGAACTTTCATTAATATCTCGAAAACTGTTGAGAATTTTGGTAAACGGAAGAATACCATTAGAAAGCTTATTAAATGCTCTACATAAAAGGTTCTAATGAAAGTTTTGATTAGGCGATGTCAATCGGAGAAATAAGACCTTAAAGCTTTAAAGTAATTGATTTCGCTTATTCGAAGTGTTCTTTTTATCTGTATTTTATTCCTTGTTATTTTTTAATTGCTTATAGTTGGATAATGTATTCGAAAATAAAACAGGTTAAGTAAAATAACAAAAACAATTTATTGTTAGAAATATAGAGTTCCAAGATTCCAAGACCTTGTAACTAGCGGGACGGTTTCTATTGTTGCCGACCCTTCCAGGTAAGATTGTATATCCTACCTTTCAAGACTGGTGGAACCAAAATATAACTGTCAGGGTTCGGTCACAGCTACTTAATAAAACTACATTTTATCGTAAAAATGGTATTATTGTGCCGACGTTTCGGCTTGAACTTCAAGCCTTCATCAGGGCTGTAAATACAAGTAGGACATATTTAACACTAATATATGCACATATCTATGTAAATATACCTAACATATATATATATATATATATATATATATATATATTTATATATAGACATATACACATACACATATACACGCACACATATGTACATATATATGCCCACATACATACACATATGGGGTATGTATTATTAAGTAGCAGTGACCGAACCCGGACAATCCCTACCTTGCATCATCAACGGTCAACGATCTCCTCTCAACAAAATAATAACTGCTTCTATTTTAATCTTTCGAAATTAGACTAGGGATAAGAACGGAACCGCGCTAAGATGAGGCAGTTCCTGCGAGTCGGACTTTTTCAATATAGATAGATACTTACTTACCTAATGCTGAAAAGTAAGAATTTTTAGATAAAAATTTTAAAATAATTTTTATTCCCAAAATTTGTATTTAAAAATGTCAAGAGAATTTTTATAAAACAATTTTAGCCTATACAAATTCAAATAACATTATATTAAAAACATTTAAAAAGAAAACATTTAAATAATAAAAAACAATTTTTATAGACAAAATTCTGATTTAACTGTTAAAAAATATTTTTTTGTAAAATTGTGATAACAGTTTCGGTCCAACAGTAAAAAATGATGTGTTTATAAATTGTTCCGTCGATAAAACTTCCTTCCATGAACCCCGAATGGAGAAGAAGCATCGTAGATTATGAAATAGATTATGTGGCTACAGATAGTTGCCACATAAATATCTTAATTTTATTTTTTTTATTTGCTGATGACAACGCATTGATTTGAGAAAAGGCTGAAGAACTATGAATAATGCCTAGTTCCCTTCCAGCCACGCCCCTTCTGGTTTTTTTGTTTGCTGGCGGACTATAGTTGTTTTGGTCTCCAGGAAAGTTAGAACATTACCACATCAAGGGGAGGCAAAGTATTTAAATTTATATTTATTTTAATGCACTTATGAAGTTATTTCTGAAGGCTCGGGCACGCAGGACGCGATCTGTGTCGCGGCGGACAGCGGTATCTGACCGAGGGTGGCGGGCGATCTACTTGTATAAGTATTGCATCGGTCAAACGAAGGATGATCGCTTTGGCGATCATGCTAGTCTTTATCGCTTTGGCAATACAATTGTATGAAAAATACAGATGTGTCGCGCGATCAGTTTGGTTAAATGAGTGAAGCAACTGAATTTTTTATTTACATCACATAGGACGCGATATGTATACATCACATAGGACGCGATATGTATACATCACATAGGACGCGATATGTATACATCACATAGGACGCGATATGTATACATCACATAGGACGCGATATGTATACATCACATAGGATGCGATAAGTATACATCACATAGGACGCGATATGTATACATCACATAGGACGCGATATGTATACATCACATAGGACGCGATATGTATACATCACATAGGATGCGATATGTATACATCACATAGGACGCGATATGTATACATCACATAGGACGCGATATGTATACATCACACAGGACGCGATATGTATACATCACATAGGACGCGATATGTATACATCACATAGGACGCGATATGTATACATCACATAGGAAGCGATATGTATGCATCACATAGGATGCGATATGTATACATCACATGGGACGCGATATGTATACATCACATAGGACGCGATATGTATACATCACATAGGATGCGATATGTATACATCACATAGGACGCGATATGTATATATCACATAGGATGCGATATGTATACATCACATAGGACGCGATATGTATACATCACATAGGACGCGATATGTATACATCACATAGGATGCGATATGTATACATCACATAGGACGCGATCTGTCGCGGCGTTCTGCGATATGTATACATCACATAGGATGCGATATGTATACATCACATAGGATGCGATATGTATACATCACATAGGATGCGATATGTATACATCACATAGGACGCGATATGTATACATCACATAGGACGCGATATGTATACATCACATAGGACGCGATATGTATACATCACATAGGACGCGATATGTACCGCGATACCTAGCCTAGGAGATTTCTCGTATCAAGACCTACCATTATTCCAAGTTTGGTCAAAAACGGTCAAACGGTGTGGATTTGTATAAGGAACAAACAAACAGACACGTGATTTTTATATATATAGATATAGGTTATTTTAAGCAACATATTGAGGAATGCACTCGACAGTACCCAATTCTGAGGAAAGTGCTTAGTTATGCAGCTCGTGCGTGACGGACTTTTCTCATTGACTCGCCCAACACTGGTTTACACAAACATTTTATGCAATAGTATAAATATATTGTAATATACTTATGCTTATTATTTAATAATAAAACACAACCGAGACAATTTATACTTTTGTCATAGATTAATGACCTCACCGAATAAAGGAATGTATCAATCACTCTAAAACACCACCATGGTGTAAATACACCTGTATACATTATCTATTATACAGACAGAAACAAATTGTGTTCAGTAAATATCAGCTGATTGAGCAATAATAGGATTCATTCGTTTTCTGTGATATTTTAATATCAGAAGCGCCATTTCTGAGCGATGGCCCGTCAGATCTCCAAATCCGCGAGATCTATTTATCTTGGGCTCACATCGTTTATCAGCACGAGAATATATTGCTGGGCTTTCAAATACATTGCCTGTAATCTCCTTGTTTATATCTACTCTCTCATTACTCAAACTTTATTCATTAAATATATTTCAAGAACTCTTTATTATTGATAACTTGTGTGTGTGTGTGTATGTGTATGTGTATATATATATATATATATATATATATATATATATATATATATATATATATATGTATATACAGGGTGTCCCGTAAATGTCTAGCCATATTGTGGGAGGTGATAGAGGACATTTAGGGGAACAAAAATGTTCTATGACGATTTTCCGAATTCTTACACATAAGGGAGAAAACATCGTTTTATTGTTTTATCCAGACAAACGTGTTTTTTTTTAAGAATAACCGTTGTAGCTCCGGCCCAAGTGGTTCTACTAGAAGGGAAGTGAAACCAATCGAAAGCTGAGTAAATTTGCTATAAGACTAGATGATTGTGAACGCAAAAATGAATGAATGTAAGTATGCCCATCTTACCAAAAGAAAGCTATTGTAAATTTCCTGACATTTTCTTGATATTTCTCACCAGTGTTACTTCTCAATGGGCAGGATCTGAGATTTCCGGGTTTCAGAAAAACTTTCCCATTTAACCAGCTTTCCATTCATGTACCACAACCCTGTGTTATTGAAGTATGTGAACGATGTAGGAACAAAAGTTTTAAAAAAAACATGGATGTGTGAAAAGAAAATTACATTTTTTTCTTCAGTTTATTCAAAAAGCTAAAATGAAATATTTGTTTTTATAAATATTTACTTAAATATTAAGTAAATATTTACATAAAACAATAAAAAAAGTTACTTCCACGAAAATAAAAAAAATCCTAAAACAGTAAATAAATAAAATACAGATTTTTTTCGAATTTATTAATTACAGTAACTAATACTGGGTCCAGGAGGTGGCCATTAATGAACCCTAATCATACATTAACCTCAAAAATTATAATTTTCCCCTTTGAATACATTGTATAGGACTATCTATAGCTTATATATTAGGGATAGGATGATTAATTACCACAACAAACACATGGGCTCACGAGAATCCCAGTGCGGTTCACAAGCGTAACCATCAGTATCAAATCAAGGTAAAGCCTTTGTTTTCTAATTATAAATACCTATATATATATATATATATATATATATATATATATATATATATATGCAGGGGGTCCCCAAAATAAACGACAAAACGTCGGGAATCGATGTAGGATGAAAAAGGAAAGAAAAAAAGTACGACTCGCAGGAACTGCGTCATCTTAGTGCGGTTACGTACATCTCGAAGAAATAGAAAAGATTAGCATCACAAATCACTGGAAATTGACAGTAGCCAACTTACACAGAAGCGGATAATTCTTAATCTGTATAAGTCAATACAATTATGTACTAAAAAACGTACTTACTCTTCGACTACTGCTCAGAAGGCTCTATTCCAAACAACCAAAAATTCGTTAACTGGACAATTCGTTTTACTGTTATAATCAACTATATCGAATAGAATTCCATTCTGTCGTGGGTTAAATCTTTCTATAAAATAAGAAATAACGATAACTTCAGTTGTAGGCTATGAGGAAGGTTATATAGATAGGAGAATTCAAAACAAACTATGCATACGCCATCATGATTAGCCACAGCCATCTTGATTACTACAGCCACTCCAAACTTATTACCAATACCTTTCACCGTTTCTTAGCTTATTTTACTGCAATACTAATTTTACTGATAAATGCAATTTAAAACAAAAAACAAACAATTAAAAAGTGAGATAAACAAAGAGAAAACCCCTTTCAAAACAAACACTTTTTAAGTTTTAAGCGCTTATATCTCTGATTGACGTTGCCCCATCGAATATTGCTTCAGAACCTTTTAGCGCGGTTACTCCCTATCTCCATAGGGAACCCGCTTATGAGGTTGACCTCATGACGCAATCCGGAAGTGCCGACTAGAAACTTTCACGTTTCAGACCCTATAGATCAAGAAAATATAGGTGGCCCAAATTTGTATATATATATATATATATATATATATATATATATATATATATATATATATATGCTTGTCTGTTCGCGCTCTAGCAAGCTCAAAATGGTTCGATTTTAACAAAATTTGGTACAAAAATCTGTCGTCTAATTTGGAAGGTCAAGTTCGTTAACCAGCAGAATCCGCCCATTAGAAAACAAAACAAAAAAAATCTTAACGTTTACGTTTTTGAGTTTATATACTTGCAGGTACTTGTTTTATAGGTTTCTTAACAAAGGAAAACGAATGACACCATTTTCAAGGCGATATCTGTAACCGTTTCTGAGAAAAGTAGAATCAATGTTTTTGTAAGTCATTATTTTTTTGTGGGTACTTAGAATCGCGGCATTCCATTGAAATATTTTCTACATCTTGGAAATTAATCCTAACTAAGATGTTTAAATTTTGGTTATATTTGGAGTTAAGAAAGTATGCGAAAAAAAAATTGTATTAATAGACATGAAAAGTTTTCGGATATACATACATTTTTCGTAAATATCTCGATAACGGTTGGGAAATCGTGCTAAGTGTAAAGGGACCATTCGAATGCTTATTAAATTCTCTACAAAAAAGGTTCCGAACCAATATTCGATGGGCCAACCTCAATCAGAGTTATAAGAGCTTAAAACGTAAAAAATGTTTGTTTTGTTGTTTTGAAAGGGGTTTTCTCTTTGTTTATCTCACTTTTTAATTGTTTTTTTCTTGTTTTAAATTGCATTTATCAGTAAAATTAGAATAGTAGTAAAATAAGCTAAGAAACGGTGAAAGGTATTGGTAATAATAAGTCTGGAGTGGCTGTGGTAATCATGATGGCTGTGGCTAATCATGATGACGTATTTTGTTTTGAATTCTGCTGTCTATATAACCTTCCTCATAGCCTCCAACTGCAGTTATCGTTATTTCTTATTTTATAGAAAGATTTAACCCACGAATGAATGGAATTTTATTCGCCATGAAGCACATATTTACAGTTGATTATAACAGTAAGAAGAATTTGCTAGTTAAACAAGGAACTTAAAATTACAACGGATTTTTAGTTGTTTAGAATAGAGCCTTCTCAGCAGCAGTCAAAGAGTAAGTAAATTTTCAGTACATAATTGTATTGACTTTTACAGATTAAGAATCATCCGCCTCTGTGTAAGTTGGCTACTGTCAGTTTCCAGTGATTTGTGATGCTAATCTATTCCATTTCTTCGAGATGTACGTAACCGTGCTAAGATGATGCAGTTCATGCGAGTCGGACTTTTTTTCGTAGAGAATTTAGTAAGCATTCGAATGGCCACCTTCCACTTACGACGATTTTCCAACCGTTAGCGAGATATTTACGAAAAATGTATGAAGATCCGAAAAAAATTCATGCCTATTAATAAAATAATTTTTTCGCTTACTTCCTTAACTCCAAATATAACCAAAATTTAAACATCTTAGTTGGGATTAATTTCCAAGATGTAGAAAATATTTCAATTGAATCCCGCGATTCTAAGTACCCACAAAAAAATACTGACTTAAAAAAACGTTGATTCCACTTTTCTGAAAACGGTTACAGATATCGCCTTAAAAATGGTTTTATTCGTTAAGAAAGCTATAAAACATGTACCTGCAAGCATATGAACTCAAATACGTAAGCGTTACGATTTTTTGTGAGTGGGCGGATTCTGCTGGTTAACGAACTTGACCTTTCAAATTAGACGAAAGTTTTTTGTACCAAATTTCGTCAAAATCGGACCATTTGTGAGCTTGCTAGAGAGCGAACAGACAAGCATATATATATATATATATATATATATATATATATATATATATATTATAAAAATATGGCACAGGTCGAAATAATAGTACTGCATTTTATGTACTATTTTATTTTTGGCACGCCCTACATGTTTCGTGGCCTTTATGCCACCTCCTCAGGGGCCACTAAATCCCCATGTGTGGTTAGCTCGCCACCCATACCGCGTTTCGTTACAATAAACAGAAATTACGACCAGTATGAGTATATTAGTAATTGGGGTCCGGAGTAAACCCCCCTCCTAATGAACCGATTTAGTTTATTTTTACAACACATATTTACCTGTAGATTACCACTACGAATACCGAGTTTCGTCGAAATATACCAAAAATCACGGTTGGTAGTGGCGAATTGGTATTGTGGGTCTGGAATAAACCCCCCCCCCCTTCCTAATGAACCGATTTAGTTTATTTTTACAACACATATTTACCTGTAGATTACCACTATGAATACCGAGTTTTGTCGAAATATACCTAAAATCATCTCTCTCCTTATGAACCGATTTAGTTCATTTTTATATCTCACTTTTTTCTCTATATTACCACTACGAATACCAAGTTTCGTTGAAATATAACAAATATTACGGCTGAAATGGTCAAATTAGTGTTTTGGGTTCGGGGTAACCCCCCCCCCCCCCCTTCCGTGGACCGATTTTGGTGGTTAACGAACTCGTTCAATCGTTTGCTAATTGAATGCTATATACCAAGTTTCGTGACGAAAAAAACAAAAACTCTGGCCGCTATCGTGTTAACAGACACATATATATGCATATATATATATATATATATATATATATATATATATATATATATATATATATATATATATATAGATAGATATAAATTTTAACGGGGGTCATTTTCGGTGTCTACTAGGTAGGATCGATAAAGATTTGAAGAAATATTTCAAAAATTCCGTCATTAGTCCAACCTCAATAGCTACTTTCCTTCAGAGGAAATTGCTAAAAGTAAAATTTCAATTATATTAAATTATAGCCTTAAAATTTAAAGGGATCGGCCTATACACTATAGAACTGCCGACGACTCATCATGGGCTTACAAGAAATAAAAAAATTAAGAAAATCTACTATATATTCGTCAAATACCACTCACTATCTCACTGACTATCATCACCCAGCCCAAAGCCCACGACAGAAAAATTAAAATTTTGCATGGACACTCCCTTTGGGATGAAAACACTCGCTAAGAAAGGTTTTTTTTGTTATTAAAATTTTTACGTACATTTAGAGGGGTTTGAATTTTTAGTTGTAAAGAGAGCTAGCTTAGGCAAAATGCGTTGCTAGGACGATAATAGAACAGCTGTTATCGTACTGTATCTATTTCATAGTATCATTTTTAATTGCGGTTAATTTCAACTATGATGACAATCCATTCAAAAATACATTTGGAAGAATACATACCTCTGTATTCTTCCAAATGTATTTTTGAATGCTGAGTTCATAAATTATTAAACTATGTAATACAGTTAATTGGTCTCGGATTATTTCTCTTTTTAAAATTTTCGCTTGTAACGAATACATTTTGACATTTTTACACGAGATATTAGGTAGATCTCACTGTAAAAGCTCAGTTACTTGCTATCACAAAGTGTTCAACAACTCTCTGCAGAAAATAGTAACGGTAAACTCATTTTTTTGTAAAATAATCGCATCGCTTTATTTTATTAGGCTGTGCACACATACGGCCGAGTATGGCGATGAAATTTATAAGAATTATGATTTACATGTACCTTTAGGTAAAAATATGCGGAGAGCTCAGCTAAGTACCGCTTTTTTTCTACACCAAATAAACTACGGATAATTGAGTTCCATTACAGATATTTTCACAACCTAAATGCACCAAGTTCACGGTACATTTTGGCAAAAAAGAAAATTCGTTTAAAAGCTACATTTACTCATGAGACTTCCTGGGTAATATCAATATTTCAGGAATATAATAAGTGGTATAAAATATTGTTTTACTTTTTACTAAAAACTGTGAGATTTTTACTCAGTGTGAAAACAGTCAACAAAATGATTTTTTGTGATCATACCTACTAATAAAATGGAAAATCAATATTACAGCAGTATTCTACAACTTATTAGGCATAAAAAAATGTTAGTTCAAACGAGATTGAACACCTTCGGTTTTGGAGGTTTTTTCCCTCTCGGCACCACTGTGCGTCAGTGTAGTATTCCAAGAACCAACAGGGAAACGTAGATATGATCGAACATTCACCTGGATCTGAGATATTTCCGGTTACTCTTCGAGCCGACAACAGATCTGCTTCTTTTACAAATCTAACCTGGGACGTTTGGAAATGACTTCCGGAAAAGCCAAGATTATTTACCGGAGAAATTCTGAACCTCTGTCTCGGAATGTGTATATAGCTTATCATTCATTAGGAAAAAGTCCGACTCGCAGGAACTGCGTCATCTTAGTGCGGTTCCGTACATCTCGAAGAAGTGGAGTAGATTTGGCATCACAAATCACAGGAAAATGACAATAGCCTTACTTACACTGAATAATACGGATAGTTCTTAATCCTCATTCTTGAGGAAGGCTGAATAAGTCAATACAATTATGTACTGAAAACATACTCACTCTACGACTACTGCACAGAAGGCTCTATTACAAACAACCAAAAATTCGTTGTCATTTTAAGTTTCTTTTTTTACTAGCAAATTCGTTTCACTGTTATAATCAACTGTAAATATGTGCTTCATGGCAAATAAAAGTCCATTCTCTCGTGGGTTAAATCTTTCTATAAAATAAGAAATAATGTTAACTTCAGTTGTAGCAGGAGGAAGGTTATATAGATAGGAGAATTCAAAACGAACCTATGTATACGCCATCATGGTTAGCGACAGCCATCTTGATTTCCACAGATATTCCAAACGTATTACCAATACCTTTTATAGTTTCTTGGCTTATTTGACTAAAATACTAATTTCACTGATAAATGCAATCTAAAACAAAAGACAATCAATTAAAAAGTGAGATAAACAAAGACAAAAACCCGTTCAAAACACACACTTTTTAACTTTTAAGCGTTTATATCTCTGATTCACATTGCCCCATCATATATTGCTTCAGAACCTTTTTTGTAGAGAATTTAGTAAACATTCGAATGGTCACCTTCCACTTACCACGATTACCCAACCGTTATCGAGATATTTACGAAAAATGTATGAAGATCCGAAAACTTTTCATGTCTATTAATAAAATGTTTTTTTTTTTCGCATACTTCTTAATATAACCAAAATTTAAACATCTGAGTTGGAATTAATTTCCAAGATGTAGAAAATATTTTAATTGAATCCCGCGATTCTAAGTACCCACAAAAAAATAATGACATGCGAAAATATTGATTCCACTGTTCTCAAAAACGGTTACAAATATCGCTTTAAAAACGGTTTCATTCGTTTTCCTATGTTAAGAAACCTATAAAAGAAGTACCAGCAAGCATATGAACTTAAAACCGTAAGGGTTACGTTTTTTTTTTTGTGCGAATTTCGCCCCAAACGCCATCTTCTATTGGGCGGATTCTGCTGGTTAACGAACTTGACCTTTCAAATTAGGAGACAGATTTTTGTACCAAATTTCATCAAAATTGGACCATTTTTGAGCCGTCAGGAGCGCGAACAGACAAGCATATATATATATATATATATATATATATATATATATATATATATATATATACGAATTTGAACCACCTATATTTTCGTCGTGAGGTTAACCTCATAAGCGGGTTCTCCCTATGGAGATAGGGAGGAACCGCGCTAAAAGGGAGTAATAATGCTGCAAGAGATATTTCTCGGGTCAAGGTGAAGAAAGAGCGTTGACATCGCTATGTTCTAGCTTTCGGACCTAACTGAACTCTCATGTAAAACTCAGCGTAGTCAATCTTTACATTTAAAATAATGCGAATTCCAAAAGCCAGACGTTTTGATTGGATCTAATACACAACATGATGATTAGAAGGATTGAATCCCAGTGGACTAGTTTTGCAAATAGAAAATTATGTGAATGTCTTGACGAGATAAAATCTTTGCATTTGGCAGAGATCCGATTTCTGCGCGCAGCGAATAAAATTTCCAATAATCTCTGAAATCCATCTGAGTGTTCGTTCACAGCCACATTTTACTGCTAACTCTAAGAATATACAGGATCGACCATTGACGGGTCGGTTTGATTTATTTTCGAATCGCCGGAAAAAGGAATACAGCGAGATCAATTAATTCGAACCGAATAAACCTCTTATATTTTTTCTTAGAAACGCTTCAGAAGTTCAATTTGTGTAATCCTTAAAGATGAGAGATTTTAATTAATGTTCTGCAGAATTTCCCGGGAGAAAGAAAAGCAAACGTAATCATTTTTCCTTCATTAAAATCTCCCAGACGAAAAAGCTTTTCGTTGATTTAGTTAAGCCTCGCTTTAATAACAAGCTTCAAAATACTAACATTGATTTAGTTAACAACTTCACAGATTTCAGACGTTTCTCCATTGATTGTATTAGGATTGCTAATAGTTTTAAGTATAATATTAATGATTTCAAAATACTAACTGATTCAGGAATAATATAAAATAAGTAAGGGAAACAGACGAAAATCCGACCAGCAGGAACTTAGCGGTTTTCCGTTCAAATCCTTTTACGCGCAATAAAAGGCTACTCATGGTATACTAAGCGGAAATTACTCCACTCTCATTACTCCACTCGCTTTTGGAAAGACCATATCGAATACGTTTCACATTTTCTTCCCTTGTTACCAACAAAATCCTCATTTTACTATTAAATTCAATCTACAACAAACATTACCAATTGAAAACTAAAGTATACCCTGACAAAAAGCCGCCCAAAAAAACAAATCTACCAACTTCGAAGTTTCAAGCATTTATTTCTCCGATTGAAACCGCACCATCGAAAATTATTTCATAACATTTTTCGTGGGGAATTCATTAGGCTTTCGAATGGTCACCTTCCACTTATCACGTGTTCCGGATAATATTTAAGATATTATCTTAGAAAATATAACAAGATCCGAAAACGTTACAAGTTTGTTAATAATTTTCCCCCTAATACTTTGGTAACTCCAAACGATTAAAATATATTATTTTGGATCAATTTCAAACACGTAGAAAATATTGCAATTGAATCAAAATTTGCCGCGAGGATATTCACCACAAGAAGCATAACACTGCATGATGGCTTCTAGTAGAATATTATACAAAGCTTATAGGACAAAACCTTGATCTTTGGCCTTAAAATTGTATAATTTTTACTCACTAGTAGTGTAGAGGCATCGACTAATATTGCTAAAGATTTTTGAGTTTTTTTTTTGTGATTTTTGAGGTTTTGAGTACTCAAACCAGCAGGCCCTCCGTTTCTCTTTTACAAGTATTGACTAGAATGCTCATGTAATCAACCCATCGGAAAAAGTTTCTTTTCGGTGTTCAATTTTCAATTATTAACTCTCGATTATAACACTCTTCTCGGAAGATTTTTCAGGCCGATCTCTTTGGGCAATTTGTATGTCCAAGAAATCAATATTCCTTAATCGAATACCATTTTTCAGCCAAGTATGTCTAACCAGATTCAAAATCTCGATCATCACCGGTTCAGAGATCTGGATCATCACCGGTTCAGAGATCTGGATCATCACCGGTCCAGAGATCTGGATCATCACCGGTTCAGAGATCTGGATCATCACCGGTCCAGAGATCTGGATCATCACCGGTCCAGAGATCTGGATCATCACCGGTTCAGAGATCTGGATCAAGGCGTCAATTGAGTTTTTGCCAACATGACAACAGGATTATCATTTTGTTTGTTGTTTGTCTGAACTCGTTAGTGATTTAACCCTGAGTACTTCCTTTAGTCTTTTTTAAAAACTTACTCGAGTCTCTCGGGGGTTCTTATCTTATAGATGTATGTATGTATGTATATATAAATATATATATATATATATACAGCGAATTATTGCACGGACATTAGAGTTACCCAGGAAACACCATGTGGAAGTAACCGATGAGGAACTTCTTAATAATTCAAACCCCCCTAAAAGTACTTAAACATTTGAATATAAAAAAAAAAAAAAATTTCTTAGCGAGTATTTACATTCTAAACAGATTGTACGTGCAAAATTTCAAATTTTTGTGTCAACTGGTTCGGGATATTATTACCTAGGATGGACCATCACCAGGACGTAAAATCTACGAGGGACAAAATCACAGTTTATTTCTATTAATTCAAGGTCTGCCATCATAGTTGAAATTAACCTCAATTAAAAATAATACTACGAAATAGATAAAGTAGGTACGGTAACAGCTGTTCTGTTATCGTCCTAGCAACACTTAGGCGTGAATGCTCTAACCAAGTAAAACTTTAAACCCCTCTAAAAATACTTAAAAATTCGAATATCAAAAAATCCTTTCTTAGCGAGTGTTTACGTTCTATAGGGAGTGTCCTTGCAAAATTTCAATTTCTTCTTTCGAGTGGTTTGGGCTGGACAATGATAGATCAGTGAGTGAGTGGTAGTTGAAAAATATATAGTACTAGCTGAATACCCCTGCTTCGTCACGGCAGATAAGTAGTTATTTTATTGCGTTAAATAATGTTTCATTAAAATTACGTTACTATACAATTCTGTGCAGTTTATTATAGCACGGTTCCCGTCATACTATATTTTATTCAATGGAAGTTAAAATTTAAAAGTTTATGTTTCCAAGAAGTCATTTGGTAACACCCAATATATTTACGAGTATTACCAAGGTTATAGGCGAGAAGGCATTGCAAGGGTTCCGGATATTATTACCTCACCTGGAAAACCTAAGGATATGCCATAAATCACAGTTTGACTGAGACTGTCCGGGTATTTTGCAATTGTTTCGGTGTCCCGCCCGATTTTATCAATGTCCCGGAAAAGGCTGTAAGATGTAAAAAAGTAATGAATTCATGTTTATAAGAATCTTTTATAAATCGGTTACTTTTCTACAATCAACATTTTTGCTACTGCTCACAGTGTCAAAGAAATCAGAAGTAATCTTCTAACTGTTATACGCTGGAACTACCTGCACAGCGCTGCCAGCTGCCAGACACTATTATTTGGCTGAGAGATTGTTTTAAGAAAATCAAGTAGCAAAAAAAGTTCCGTTCTTATTTTTTGGGTTTGGGTAGACTAACAGTTTAGGATTCCCCCTTCCCGTTAAAACTCACCAACCATTTTGCTTATAATTTGTACTCTTTTTATTCCCCCCCCCAAACTCTCCAAAAATATGGCAAGCCTATCTGACGGGGACAGGCAGAAAAGAAACGCAATTAAAACTCTATGAGGGACAGTTAATTTCTAGTAATTCAAGGTCTGCCATCATAGTTGAAATTAACCTCAATTAGAAATAAAACTATGAGATAGATAATGTAAGGTAACAGCTGTTCTTTATGCCCTAGCAACGCAGGCTGCCTAGGCTTGCCTTCTCTAACCAACTCAAACTTTAAACCCCCTAAAAATGCTTAAAAATACGAATATCAAAAAATCCTTTCTTAGCGAGAACAACAATGTGTTGTTCATTCGGCATCTGTCTCCAGCGGTCTTGCTCCTCCTGTCATCGCAATATTTCGCCGGATTCCTCTCCGGCTTCTTCTGGCAGTCACTCATCCTAGGATTTTGTTTGCGTTTTGTGTTAAGGAAGTATTAGAAAAATAATTGTATATAATGGACATGGAATGTTTTTGGATCTTAGTACATTTTCTAAAATATCTCGAAATCGGTTGAAAAATCGTCGTAAGTGGAAGGTGACCATTGGAAACGATACGAAATTTCCCACAAAAAGGTTCTGATGTAAGTTCCGATAGGGTGATGTCAATCCTAGAAGTAAGTGTTATCTTTTTTTTTTTTTTTTTAACGGCGCATCAACTATTTGGCTATTAGCGCCGGAGTAACTGTTATAATCTTCAAAATCGTTAGTTTTATTATTTTCAACGGGTTTTTGTCTTTGTTTCCTAAATTTTTATGTGGTTGTTGTTTTACACGAACATTATTATAGTGTTTCAAAGAGCGAACGTTAGGAAAGAGGATAGAGTATTTTCCGCTTAGGATACAACCAGTTTCCTGTTATGCCACTTAAAATCTTATATTACTTCTCTCTGAGAGTTTTTGTTTGTTTTTTTTCACAGAAGATCAAACCCTACCAACAACTGCTTCTATTTGTTTACTACTGGCACTGGGGATATGAACGTAACCGCGCTAAGATGGCACAGTACCTGCGAGTCGGACTTTCCTTCTTTAAAGAGATTTTTTAGCCGTAGGTGATAAAACTTAGGGACAGGAGATATAAATGTTTTATTTTATTATTTAAAATTGAAAACAGCATTCTTCTTCTTCTTCCTCGGCGCTACATCCCACTAGTGAGACATGGCCTCCAAAATCAGCTTCCGCCAGTTGTCACGGTCTTGTGCTGCCACTTTCCAGTTCCGGACTCCGAGTAGGCTACGGGCATCGGCGGGTTCTCCATCTTGCCATCTCAGGTTGGGTCTGCCAACTCGTCTGGTTCCATGAACTCTCTCGGAAAATAGTTTTTGAGGCATGTCTTGGTCTGGCATCCTGGCTAGGTGTCCTGCCCAGCGGAGACGTCCACATTTTATGTGCTTTACTATGTTAGCCTCCCTAAATAGGTTGGCCAATTCTTGGTTTGTTCTACGTCTCCAGTTTCCCTGGTCGAGGACACCCCCATATATGCTCCTCAAGACCCGTCTTTCAAAATAGAGAAGGGATAATTCTTCTCGCTTCGTTGTAGTCCATGTTTCTGAGCCATATCAGAGGACTGGCCTGATTAGGGTTTTATAGAGCAATATCTTTGTGGATCTTGTAAGAATGCTCCCTCTCAGTTGCCTACGAAGTCCATAAAAACTTCTGTTTGCTGCCAGTATCCTACTATTAATCTCCTTGGACATGTCATTATCAAAAGTGACAAAACAGCCCAAATACTTAAACTGGCTCACTTTTTCGAAGGAGAAGGAGCCCATGGTGACAGTTTCTCCTGGCCTAGCTTGTTGCCCGGCCACCATATACTTGGTTTTTCCTTCGTTAACTTTGAGACCTATTCTACGACCAGCTTCCTCTAAAGCAAGAAATGCCTCTTCTACTGCATTCAGGGACCTACCCACTATATCCAGATCATCTGCATACCCCAATAGCTGAATGCTTCTGGTGAAAACAGCATTAGATTTATTTATTTTTCTCGCTTCTCTATATATAGAGTTAGAGTTTTGCTTTGAATATGTATAATCAACCAAATGTATTTATATGTTAGCTAACATTTACTGCAGATGAATCTTGTTTGTGATTAGGATTGGCGACATCTTCTTCCTTCTTTATTACCTTACTTGACGATCAGATGGTTTCTTTCGCCATATATTGGAAGAAGAAAGGCAGGATTTTGATGGTGCAATGCTCACAAAATTTTCATAAAAGTAATTTTTTGACTCAATTTATTTTTTTTGAAATTGTAATTATGTTATCAACTGAAGCCAAAGTTATATAAAATATTGTATCGAGTAATATAAAATTTAAAAAGTAAATAAATAACGATATTATAATAAAACCATGGTATTTTCTGATATGCCTAGCTTTTCCCAAAGTTACGTAAACGCAACATTTTATTTCCTCCTGAACTATAATTGCTGGTTTTTTGTTTTTGGGGTTTATACATTCGTTTAAGTGCCTAAGAGGAACAAAAAACGAAAACTTTCAAAAAATCCAGTGAAAATAGGCTTGGGATTCAATGGGTTAAGGGACAAAGTCCCAGAATAAGGTATTTTTCTTAATTTTATTTCAAAGAAAAAAAAAATTATTTTCTGACAACTCAGAAACTCTCGGCGAACTTCAAACATTTTCTGTCATGATAAAAAGATTATTTCGTGAAAAATCGAAAACAACTGTAGGACTAAGAAACGGCTTCGAAGAGATTAACAATTTACGAAGAACTTGAGCGCTTTCAAGGCGGTTCTTCACCTGTTCAAACAGACGAATTAAACGACACATAAAAGAATCTAGTGCACACAAGAGATAACAAATTGCTTGAAATACTTTAGAACGTGAGTGTTCGCAATCAAGCAATCGATCGAGAAGAGGAGTAGAGGTTGTGTTTACCAGGCTAAGAATAGGCCATTCACTCCTAACTCCCTCTCTCTTAATGACGAGACAAGGCTCATCACACTCGAGATTTTCTCTTACAATACATATCGAGACTAAAAAGATAATGACAAAGACTTGTGTGATTCCGTAAAACGAGGTACCACGTAATTAGAAATTATAATGAAACATTAATAAGGAAAAGAACAAATTAAAAAATATTTGTAAAACACGCGTTAATAGGAAATGGTGAAAATTAACCTTCCGCGAAAAAAATTAATTATAGTCGTCGTTAAAAAATACAAACTTCATTCTAAAGGGACTTAAAAAAAAAAAAAAAAATACAAACAAAAAAAAACATTTTCCATGTAGCGGTGGTTATAAATATCTTCCTCGATTACAAGTTTTTTTTTTTTCTTTTCACATTTCATTTCACTGGTCACTAGGGACCGGATTTTTAGGATAAAATAAGCACCCAATTAGGTTTTTTCAACAGCCATAATAGGTATTTTTAGATTTTTATTTAAAAATCCATTTTAGGTTGTTTTAGGTGATAAAAATGTTTTGAATAGGTTCAAAAATTAAGTCTTTTAGCGCGGTTCCTCCCTCCCCCATAGGGAGCAACCCCGCTTATAAGGTTGATACAATGAAACAATCCGGAAGTGCCGACTAGATTTTGATGAAATTTGGTACAAAAATCTTTCGTCTAATTTGAAAGTTCAAGTTTGTTAACCAGCAAAATCCGCCCACTGGAAGATGGCGTTTGGGGCGAAATTTGCGCAAAAAAAATCGTAACGCTTACGTTTTTGAGTTCATAAGCTTTTAAGTACTCGTTTTATATGCTTCCTGGGCTAGGGAAACAAATGAAACCATTTTCAATGCGATAGCTTTAACTGTTTTCGAGAAAATTGGAAAAATAGTTTTTGAATACCGTTTTTGGTTTGGGTACTTAGAATCATGGGATTCAGATGAAACATTTTCTGCATGTTCTACTTTCATTAAAACTAATATGTTGAAATTTTGGTTGCGTTTGGAGTTAAGGAAGGGTTAGAATAAAATATTTTATTAACAGACAAAAAAGTTTTGGCAACTTTGTATACTTTCGTTAGTATCTCGAAAACCGTTGACAATCATGTGAAGCGGAAGATTACCATTCGAAAGCGTACTAAATGCTCTACAAAAAAGGTTCTAAAGAAAGTTTTAATTAGGCGATGTCAATCGGAGAAATAAGTGCTTAAAACTTTAAATTAATTGATTTCGATTATTCCAACGGTTCTTTTTGTCTGTTTTATTCCTTGTTATTTTTTAATTGCTTATAGTTGGATAATGTATTTGACAATAAAACTGGTTCAGTAAAATAACAAAAACAATTTATTGTTAGAAATATAGATTTCCAAGATTCCAAGACCTTGTAACTAGCGGGACCTAGTGTTAGCCGACCCTTCCAGGTAAGATCGTATATCTTGACCTTTCAAGACCTTTCAAGACTTTTTTTTTTTAGGAATGGCGTTAGTGACCTTAAGCGTTGACACACCATTATAATAATTAATTTTAAAAAAAAAGACTGGTGGAACCAAAATAATAACTGCTTCCATTTTAATCATTCCAAAGTAGAGTAGGGATATGAGCGGAACCGCGCTAAGATGATTCAGTTCCTGCGAGAAAGACGTTTTTAGGTTTTTATTTAAAAATCCATTTTAGGTTTTTTTAGGCGATAAAATGTTTTCAATAGGTTCGAAAAGTAAGTGCAACCTATTACAATTTATTATTAATAATTTTGATTAATTTATAATTGATAATTTAATATATATAAATATATATATACATATATATATATATATATATATATATATATATATATATATATATATATTTTTTTTTTATTTTTAGATGGAACGGCATTTTTCTCCAGCGGTGGTACTCCTCCTCACTTCTTCCCGGAATATTTCGATGGATTCATCTCCATCTTCTTCAGCCAGGTACTTGTTTCTTCCTTGGTGGTAGCCAAGGGAATGACATTTTTCTCGATCTGGGCTCCTTTTCACCCCTCTAGCCACAGTATCGGCGGACGAATGGTGTTGAAGCTCCCTGGTGTAGTTGGGCTTCTGTCCGTTGGCAGCGCTGATGGTATTGCGTCTTTTTTTTTTTTTTTTTTTCCTCCTGCTTCTATTTTCCTCGCCGTAAGGTTTTATATGTTTGATGTTATTTTTCGTCGCTGGGATAGTATAGAAGCAGGAGGAAAAAAAAAAAAAAAAAAAAAAAGACGCAATACCATCAGCGCTGCCAACGGACAGAATCCCAACTACACCAGGGAGCTTCAACACCATTCGTCCGCCGATACTGTGGCTAGAGGGGTGAAAAGGAGCCCAGATCGAGAAAAATGTCATTCCCTTGGCTACCACCGAGGAAGAAACAAGTACCTGGCTGAAGAAGATGGAGATGAATCCATCGAAATATTCCGGGAAGAAGTGAGGAGGAGTACCACCGCTGGAGAAAAATGCCGTTCCATCTAAAAATACTATCCCAGCGACGATAAATAACATCAAACATATATATATATATATATATATATATATATATATATATACATACATACATATATGTGTGAGTGTTGTGAGTCTGCGCTAGATCAAGTCACAGCAAGCAAGCTTTATACGGGGTATTGATTTTTCTGCTGCTTCATTAATGATTGTGGCTACAGTTTCAACATCGACAGGTTCCTGGTCTAGATTGAAACTGGCAAATTCCTCTACATATTTACCCTCATTGTTCTGTTTATAGTTTCTTCTTCCCTGGCTAAAGACGGACTCTCGTGATTGAAGAGTGAGAGACATGATGATAGGTAGGTGATCGCTGCCGATGTAGTCAGCGCTGGTAGTCCATGTCAGTGAGAGGCCCACATCTGGGGTGCAGAGTGACAGGTCTATGGCGGATCAAGAAGTTGGTATCGCCGGAGGATCGTCGTTCATCAGGATGAGTTGGCTGCTTGCGATGATTTCATGGAGATGACGGCCACGACTGCAGGTCTTGTCACTGCCCATGAGCTATGGTGAGCATTGCAATCACCACAGAGGATGGTGCTGATGCTGGACTGATCCGCGAGGTCCACGAGTCTCTTGAGGTCACTCTTCGCCACAGGCTTGTTAGGTGGCAGGTAGGCATTGATGACTGACAGCTTGGGAACGGTGTTAGCAATGGTTGCACCAACAAGTTCAGTGTTGCCAATCTTCGGAAGACTCATTCTCTCCCACTTAAATCTTTTATGAATTAACAGAGCAACTCCACCATATCCATCGTCTCTATTTTCTTTCAAAATGAAATACTGTGAGGAAATATACTGTTTTGAGGATTTAAACCATGTTTCTTGAATTGCAGCTACATCAATTTTTAATAAGGCTAGCTTGTTGATAATTTCAGAAAACTTATTATTGGCACTTTCCACATTCTGTTGTAAAATATCGATATTTTGGAGGTTTAAATGCTGAATCATTTGGAGGGGTTTATAAATCAAAATTGTCTAATGCGTTTCCTTCGTTAATACTATTTTCTATAGCCAATTTATTTTTATTTAATGAATCTGTAAAAATCTTGAAAACATTTGCAATAAATTCTTCACTCTGATTAGAGATATTGTTAATGATTTCAAAAATGTTAGCAATGTAAGTATTTCCTTGAGAGGATGGAGGATAGGGATTCATTGTGATAGGTTGAAGTGGGAGAGAAAGTTGATTGTCCTCTTTAGAGATATCTTTAAGGTGTTTTTCTGGGAGTCTAGAAGAGTTGGTAGGGACATATTTAGGTTTGGTGTACCTGTGGCTAGTTTTAGGTATGCTTACAGATAATGAAGGAAAATTTACGTCTTTAGATGGAAAAGGTGTTTTGGCAGCATTGGCATAAGAACTGGGAGAGATTGCTTGGTTTTGCTTTTTATTATAATGCTCCTTGTATTTCTCGCAGTCCCTACTCGTAGCTGGATGGTCCTTCTTACAGTGTAAACAAGTAGGTATTAGAGACCAGCACGAGTAAGTATGGCATCGCGTAATCACGAGTAGGTATACTCATGGGACGAGTACCTCGATTACTTTATGTGTACTCATACTCATTCCGAACACCGGCATCGGCATCGTGCCGCATCGGCATCGCCGAGTAAAATAATATTTGGCATCGGCATCGCCGAGTACAGAGGGGTTTGGCATCGGCATCGTGGAGTATTGCAGGTTTGGTATCGGTATCGCCGTGAATAACTACGTTATATACTGGTTCGCCTCGCCATGCGTAATGAAGTCCACTGTATTACTTACAACTCAACGAAACTACAGTGACTATACAATTGTAACGTAAACAAAAACAATGTAATACAGTCTATATTAAAATCCAGAAGAATCAGTAATAAAGGTAATATAAGAAATAAACATTTTTTTAAGGTGATAAAAGAAGAAAAAAACATAAATAAAGGCAGATATAACCGTTAATCCTGTCCTGCCGAATGTAAAAAGACGTTCTTGGTAACGTTTTTTTTTTTTTTTTTTTTTTGTTTCTAATATCAGCATTCAAGATGTAGAGTTTTCCAGCTCTACTCTAATCCACATAATATGTGGAAACGCTGTTGTTTTAAAAATATATTATGTTTCCTTGAAATACGTGGACTGGCACCGTATACAAAATATGTTAACATTTACTACACATTACAAATGGTAGCTCGTCTTACGCACCATCACTTTCAATTACGATTTTTTTTTTAAACAGGACCATACAAAACTTAACCATAATATTCTCCAATGCGAAATCGGGGAAAATAACCCCCATATTAACCCCCGCAAAATTTACCTTGAAATTTTATTCAAGGTGAATTTTTTAATTGCATATTTCGAATCTAATAGTCATAAAGAAGGAAAAAGTCAACGGTAATATAGGTGAGAAATGACTCCTTAAGCTCATAATGACCATTAACAGCGTTTAAGTTGGCCATTCCATTCCAATCGACAAATGGTGGCTGATTTTGATCATTTTTTATCTTTTACATGTTCCACTAGCATTGCCTTACACAAAAATACCTCGTTTGAATTTTTTTAAAAGCATCTTCTAGATCTTATAAAAAAATTATAAGTATTTTGAAAGACTTTCCTCTCAGACGTATTAATTGGACAACTATAACTCATATTTTACAATAGACAGGAATGCCTTCATGAGGTTATTCTAGAAGCTAATCAAGAGCTCTTGGCCTTTTAAAGCTTTCAATCAATCGCTTCAATTACTAATAAGGGATTTCACAGGTTATGTAGGAATTTCATGAACCAGCCTGTCCTTGAGTCCCTCTCAGAATAGAGAATAGAATAATTGCCCTCGCCCTTGGGTAGACAAAAATGTATTTCTAAAAAAACAACAAAAAACTTAATTTGTAAAATTATCAAAAGACGTTCTTCCTGAAGGATCCGACGTACAGTCATCCTCGTGACTCCCGTAGCTTGGGCCAATCTTCTCAGCTCCGTAGTAGGCCTGGATCAGGCGAGGGCAATTATTCTATTCTCTATTCTGGGAGGGACTCGATGGTTCATGAACTTCCTACTTGTCCTGTGAAATCCTTAATGAGTAATTGCAGCGATTGAAAGCTTAAAGCAAAGAGCTCTTGATTAGCTTCTAGAATAACCTCAAGAAGGCATTCCTGTCTATTGTAAAATGTGAGTTATGGTTCTTCAATGAATGCCGCTGAGAGGGCCGTTTTTCAATACACTCATATTTTTTTTTATACTGGAAGATGCTTTTTCAAATTTTTTTAGTAAGGTGAAGTTACTAAAAAATGTAAAAAATAAATGACCAAAATCAGCGACCATTTGTCGATTGGAATGGAATGCCTCACGTATACGCTGTTAATGGTCATTTTGACCCTAAGTAGTCATTTCTGACCTATGGTTCCGTTGAATTTTTTCTTCCACTTGACTCGTAGATTCAAAATATGCAATAAAAAAAATTGACCTTGAATAAAACGTCTAGGTCAATTTTGCGGGAGTTAATATGGGGGTTATTTTTCCGATCTCCCATTGAAGAATATTCTGGTCAACGGATGACCATTATTTTGGTACACCCTGTACATAACACTCTTATTATTACCATTAAGTTCCATATTTGTAACGAAAAAACCAAAAAGGACTGAGCGATTAAGTTCGTGCCACTGCTGATCACTGTTGATTACAATAACCCGACGCTCTTTAATCCGCATCCCTTGATTTATCCGCCCAATAAATCAAGGAGATAGACTGATTTTAGGGAGGAACCGCGCTAAAGATATTAGTACGTTTCCTCCCTCCCTCTATAGGTAAGAAACCCGCTTATAAGGTTGATCTCATGACACAATCCGGAAGTACCCACACGAAAATTTCATTTTTCAGATCCCGTAGATCAAGAATATAACGCTGGTTCAAAGTTCTATATATATAACGGTGGTTCAAATTTGTGTGTGTGTATATATATATATATATATATATATATATATATATATATATATATATATACATATATATATTTATAATACCGATGGAATAGTAAATATATAAATATATATATTTATATATATATATATATATATATGGTTCAAAGTTCTATATATATATCGGTGGTTCAAATTTGTGTATGTGTGTGTATATATATATATATATATATATATATATATATACGCTGGTTCAAAGTTGTATATATGTATAACGGTGGTTAAAATTTGTAATATATATATATATATATATATATATATATATATATATATATATATAACCAGGTTGCCGACATGTAAGTATATGGTATATTAACGTAGAAATACGAATAAAACCAGAGAACAATGAAACAAATTTTGTCAAAATCGGTCAAACTGTGTGGATTTGTATAATAAACAAACAGACAGATAGACAGCTGATTAATGATTCTGACATAGTCTATGCCAATCCCAGGATCAAGACCTACTGATTTGCCAAGTTTTGTTAGAATCGGTCAAACGGTGTGTATTTGTATAAGGAACAAACAGACAGACAGACAGCTGATGGACAATTTAACCTAGCCTATGATTCCCCCCATATCAAGACCCGCCTGTGTCCCAAGTTTAGTCAAAATTGGTCAAACGGTTCAGATTTGTATAAGGAACAAACCTACAGACAGACAGCTGGTATAAGATTTTGACCAAGCCTATATGCTTCTAAATGTTTCTTAAAACATCAAATATAGGTTCTTCATTCCGAGACGATTCATTTGATACCCCACATCATGGGTTTCGGACGGAATGACGGGTTTCCCAAGGAAGTACAAAACTGGCACGACACCGCTCCAGAAGCGGCGTCAAACACACCTTTTCAGGATTTTTCTATTTTTTCCTTTAATAACACCTTCATATCTATCATCCTGCAAAATTTCAAGTCTTTAGCATCATGGGAAATGCCTCCTATGAGTCAGTGAGTCCTATAAATCCCGATTTTCGATCGCTTATATCTCAGAAACTATTTTCAGAAAGAAAAAAAAATACTCTATAATCCCCTTATTTACTACCTAATTCATCTGTTGCTTATCTTGCCTCCTGTATCGACATGTCGAGAAGTCGACAGTTATTTACGATGATTACGATGCAGTACTCACGAGTATTACTCGTAATCGTAATGTAAAGTAATCGACGATGCCAATTCCGGACGATGCCGAGTATGTACTCGCATCGTCCAGTTTATACTCGGCGATGCCAATTCGAAACGATGCCGAGTATGTACTCGCATCGTCCGTTTTATACTCGGCAATTATTTATCCGATTACTTTTTACTTATCCGTGCAGTTCTCTAGTAGGTATCTCAGCTGTACATGGGTTGCCCGGGTGTTTCCCTCAGCATCGTTCACAGGTCTGCAAGGTAGCCCTACACTGGGTGGTGGAATGATTGAAGCGGAAAAACTTCCTACATGGGGTTCGGGATGTAAGGGCAGACCTCACAACGGGCGCCGTAAATGTAGACATACTGCGGTAGTGTCTGGGAGTCGAAGCTTACCACGCAAGTCTGGAGAGGGAAGACTTTAGCAGGGTCATCCCGGTCTTTATCATCCGCCTCACAGACATTACTGGCACTTCAGATTTTATTCCATGTTGAATGTCGGAATCACTTAAGCCAGTATCGACTCCTTTAATTATCCCAGTTTTTTGAGTAAGGAAGGATTGAATATAAGCGAATAAATTGTGATCAGATAAAAAAGGCAATGTTTTAAAATTATTGGCAATTTTGGCCTGATTAAATTCGATTTTCATCCTATTTAGGCCTATATATTTTACATTTAAAATAGATTTTTGAATTTCGCTACCAGATGATTTAAAAATAATTTTTCCAAAACTCATAGGATGCATTTTTTCAACATTTTGATTTTTCCCTTGAATATAAACAAAGAAAGGTCCATGATCTGCATTTTTAAAAGCATTATTTTGAAGTAAATTTATTTTGGAAGTAGAATTAGCAGTGATATTATTTAAATTACTTGTTTTGTTGACCTTAAGATCATTAGTGATCCTTATCTTGTTGAGTGGATTGTTTATTTGGCCAGCTGATCTCTTTAGGTTAGGTTGTTGTTGAAGCACCTCGGTTGAGGTTATGCCATGTGACTCTGGACAAGATGGCCCCTTGCCTATGATGTTATCAACTTCCATCACTATGGAGATTTTGAGACCTCCAACACAGGGTTCCTAACCACTTCAGAATGGTTTGCACCTTACAAACTAAGTTATAATAATTAATTTCTCACCAATATTTCCAAAAATCGACTTATTCTTCAGCAAAACAATTTAGGAAAGACTACGACATAAAATTTTCAAGAAGATCTCACAAATTTAATGTTAAATTGCACAGAAAAAAATTAGGCAGCTATGCACCTATGGCTACCAATCAGCTGACTCGAGATAACCCGTTATTTATAGGTTACCAGTAACAGGAGTTTAACCAGTACATGTTAAAATTCGTTGTCAATAATAAATGTACGTTAAAATTTATGTTTCCAAGATGTCATTTGGAAACACCCAATACGTTGGATGGTTGAGGAGGCTGTGCAAGTGTTCGGGATGGACTATCTCCAGGTATAGCATCATCTATATGAGGGATGAAATCACATTTTATTTCTAGTAATTCAATGTCCTCTATCATAGCTGAAATGAACAGCAAATAAAAATAATATTATGAGAAAGATATAGTACGGTAACAAATGACCTGTTATCGTCCTAGCAACGCATGCTGCCTAGGCTTGTCTGCTCTAACCAATTATAAATTCAAAACCCTCTAAAAATACTTGAAAATTTGAATATAAAAAAAAAATCCTTTCTTTGCGAATGTTTACATCCAAAAAGGATTGTCCATGCAAAATTTCAAATTTTTCTGACAAGTTGATTAGGCTGAGCGATGATAGGTCAGTGAGTAAGTGGTATTAGGATGGATCTGTAATGAATTGTCTATCGTGAGAGTGTAAATGCCTCTCAATTATCACCATCGAGGTATTACTTGTGGAAGAGATAGCAAAAGTTCCAAGAGAGAAGGAGTTTGTTGAGTTATGGGATCATTACGTGACTCTCATTGGAACTCCCGAGTCCTCATTCCTTCTTCGGTCTTTTATCGGTTCTTATATCAATCCTTAGAAAAACTAAAGGCACTTTTCTTTTCATTGATATTTAGTCATTCCAGTAAATGGATTATGTCCAGTAAATCATTTAGGACGGTAGGTCCGCAAGTAGATATGGGGCGTTCAGAGCACAACTAGACCAAGTCCATTTTTGACATTTTATGTTGTAATGGGATTGAAGAGTATTACTAAAATGGCTCTTTTCAGTGCTACAGGAGACTAAGTCCTAACTTAATTATTTGACCACTTGTAGCAGTTCTTGCTGCACATCTGGAAGTCATTCTTCTTTTTTTTTCGGATCAGAAGTAAGCAAAGTCCGAGTTGTAACTATTGTATAAACAAGGCTATACATAAATAATGTCAGAGATATTTAATATTAAGATCAGCGTTTACGTTCAAATCTTTTTATACTTATACTGGTCAATAGGATTTATACAATGTCCCTGCAATTAAAACGCATAATACTCATTTTCTGAAAACTGTATAACATAGACTTGGTCTAACTGTGCTCTGAACCTTCCACATACTCTGCGGTGCAAAGACCGTCGCATTGGTTGGAGTACTGCTACTTATAAATTATCTGTAATTTAGGCTCATTTCTCCAGCGGTATCCATTTTTAATGCATGATATTTGAAAATAATCCGTTTCCTATGATCTAGCGGAAGCGGACGAACAGAAGGAAGAAGTGGGTTCTGCTTTGATGACGCAGTTCCTTATTATTGTAGTGCGAAGAAAAAAAATAATTCAAAATTCGAGTTGTATATAATAACTAGCTGAATACCCGTGCTTCACTACGGCCGATAAGTAGTTTTTATATTGCGTTAAATAAGGTATGATCAAAATTAACGCTACAACATAATTCTGTATAGCTTATAATTGCACAGGCTTTAGAGTTACCCAGGAAACACCATGTGGAGGTAACCGTGCTTGTTTCCGTTGGGAAGTAAAAAAAAAAAAAAAATACAACAATAACTTAAAAAGTTAGGTAAACAGACACAAATACACATTGAAAAGAATAAAAATAACAACATTCAAGTTTTAAGCAAGTAACATTTCGAATAGCCGCCTTCCACTTACTACGATTTCCCAACCGTTTTCGAGACATTTTAGAAAATATACTGATATCCGGAAACTTTTTATCACCTTTAATACAATTGTTTCCATACACTTCTTACCTCCAAATGATACCAAAGTTTAAATATCATAGATTTGATGAATGTCAAATACCCGGTACAAGTTTCAAGTGAACCAATCATCGTTTCTGAATATCCAAACGGAAAATTAGTTTGGAAACGGTTACAGAAATCGCTTTAAAAATGGTTTCATTCGTTTTCCTACGTTAAGGAACCTATATATCGAATACCTGCAAGCATATGGACTCGAAAATGTAAGCGTTCCGATTTTTTGGCGCAACTTGTGCTCCAAAAGCCATGTTTCAGTAAACAGATTCAGCTGGTTAATGAACTTGACCTTTCAAATGAGAAGAGCGATTTTTGTACCAAATGTCATCAAAATCGGGCCATTTTTGAGCCGATGAGGAACTTCTTAATAATTCAAACCCCCCTAAAAGTACTTAAACATTTGAATATCAAAAAAAACTTTCTTAGCGAGTGTGTACATTCTAAACGAATTGTCCGTGCAAAATTTCAAATTTTTGGGTCAAGTGGTTCGGGATTACCACGGATGGACTATCACCAGGGAGTAAACTCTATGAGGGACAATATCAAAGTTTATTTCTAGTAATTCATGGCCTGCCATCATAGTTGAAATTAACCTCAATTAAAAACGATACTATGAAATAGATAATGTACGGTAACAGCTGTTCTTTATGGTCCTAGCAACGCGTGCTGCCTAGGCTTGCCTGCTCTAACCAACTAAAACATCAATCCCCTCTAAAATTACTTAAAAATTCAAATATCAAAAAATCCTTTCTTAGTGAGTGTCTACATGCTAAAGAGAGTGTCCATACAAAATTTCAAATTTTTCTGTCGAGTGGTTTGGGCTGGGCGATGATAGGTCAGTGAGTGAGTGAGTGAGTGGTATTTGACAAATATATAGTAGATAATAAATTAACAATTAAAGCTTGTGACAAAAAAATCAATTCAGAATTGACCAGAGTTGATCTTCCCTGGAATTACTTAAACTCGCAATGCCTTCTTTATTTAACATTTTGCAGCCCAGGAATCAATGATGAATATGTTAAGGACTTCCCTTAAGGAGTAATACTCCCTTGAGCCATCAAAATTAAAGTCATTTTCTTTAAATTATAAATAACAAATAAACCAATATTTTTCAATTCTTTATTAGAAACGTTTTATATGGGATGTTAAAGTATCCAAAAAAATACGTTTCAATTCTTCGAAAAACATAATGAGGTCACTGTGTCAGACAAACGGAAACCCTCTTTTTTCACGAGCGAGAGTCTGCAGGTGGCAATTTTGAATCTAGAACGAAAAAATAAAATTATTTCGGAAGAAGAAGGTTAAATCTAATAAAGTACGTAGGATTTTTAAGAAATGTAAATTTTTTTCGAAAATGGTAAACAATTTTTCATTTTCTATTAAAAAATCCGCCAAAAATCGGTCATAAAATCGTTATAATTCAATGAATCGAAAAAATCCTACGTACTTGTCTAGCAAATATCATGAGGAAGTCATCGTAATGCCCTCCCCTTGTTATCCCAGTATCATTTGGAAAGCTCAGAATAAAAACAGTTTTGATTTTTTTCTGAAAAATGTAGAATGAAATCTCAAAGAGAACTTTTTGACCATTACAACAGGAAGCTGACAGTATTCTAAGCGGATATTACTCGCTCCGGGAATAGACTGTTACAAATACGTTTCTCATTTTCTTACTTTCTTATACTAGATTACTCACTTAACTATTATACAGGGTGTCTCACATTGAGGTGTCATACCTTTAAGGGTTTATTCTGCCCTTCATTTCTAGTTCAGGGATGCAGAAATGAGCGTCCTATCTCAACATGTAGCAGATCTATTCAAACTTTTGTATATTTTCAAAACTATTGGGTTTTCTTATGAAAAACTGTGTTTTCCGGATTTCCGGTATATGTATCGTAAATTACGACCACATTTTTAGAATCTTCATTAAATTTCCAATAAGAAACACCAGTTATTGAAATGTTGTCATATAAATTAGAAGCTACTTTGCCTCCGCCTCAAAAGTTTCCTTATTTAATGAGCTTTAAAATAGCACCCTGTTGTTTCAGAAACAAAAATTATTTAAGTCCATTTTGTTCTGATTTCTAAGACAAAACCAATACATTTGCTTTAGTGTGAAGAAGCCATTACCAACACATTATTTAATTTCACGCAAATATGGTATGTCCCATCCTTCCAACAATAGGTACGTACACACACTTTTTGCTCTGATTAAGGATTAGGGGACACTTTGGAAAGATTGAAAGATGACAGAAGAACATATTTAAAATAATCACAATTATTGTTATTATTTTAACGCAATAAATACAGATCTTATATTTGTATACTTTGAGGGTCTTGTTTTATTAAATGTATATTTTTAATTCTATTCTATTTAATAAAATTAGACACTACCATTTCTCCTTATAAGTTATTGTTTATAAGTAACTGGGTTATTCATTACAATCATTAGAAATTGTATTGAAAAAAAAACTCTCTCCTGCAAGTATAAAGCAAAAAAAAATAGATTCAAATGAAAAGACTATTATACTACTCTTGAAAATAGAAATGTCATAAAACAAGACCCTCAAAGCATAAAAAAATAACATCTTTAATTTTGTAAATTAATTAATTAATGTTAACAATAATTTTGATTATTTCCAAAATGTTCTTCTGTCATCTTTCACTCTTTTCAAAGTGCCTTCTTAATACTTAATCAGAGCCAAAAGTGTGTATACCTAATGTAGGAAGGATGGGACATCACCATATTCGCGTGAAATTAAATAATGCGTTGGTAATGGCTTCTTCACACTAAGGCAAATGTATTGGTTTTGTCTTAGAAATCAGAAAAAATGGACTTAAATAATTATTGTTTCTGAAACAACAAGGTACCATTTTAAAGCTCATTAAATAAGGCAACGTTTGAGGCGGAGGCAAACCGCTAAGTCAACAAATAGCTGATTAAGAAAATATTGAATGAGTTAAGAAAACCCTAATAAAAATAGTTCCCATCTATATGGCTCTTAGTGTAGCTCCTAATTTACATGACAACATTTCAATTGGTGGGTTCGATTCCCAACCTCCGGCAGGAATTTTATCATCCCACGGCTCGCTGGTAAAATTCCTCGCTGCACCCTGGATGACGGCGCTAATGACCTAGATGTAGGTCACATCTATATGGCTCTTAGTGTAGCTCCTAATTTACATGACAACATTTCAATAACTGGTATTTCTTATTGGAAATTTAATGCAAATTCTAAAAATGTGGTTTTCATTTACGATACACACACCGGAAATCCGTAAAACACAGTTTTTCATAAGAAAACTCAATAGGTTTGAAAATATACAAAAGTTTGAATAGCTCTGCTACATGTTGAGATAGGACGCTCATTTCTGCGTCCCTGAACTACAAAAGAGGAGCAGAATAAACCCTTAATGTTATGACATCAATGTTGGACAACCTGTATACAATTAAAAAAAAAAAAAAAAAGAACACCTAAATAAAAGAAAAGCTAAGTATTTCTCCATCACAACGTTTCGGACACACTGGTCCATCTTCAGGCAATCATGTCCTGTTAATTACTACAGTTACACTTAAACAGTCATGAAATAAATAAAAATGATTCCTGTAAGGAACCAAGTCAAATTACACCTACATCAATTAAACACTCATTATGCTATTAACAGCCAATATGGCTGTGATAATGATGTCCGAAACGTTGTGATGGAGAAATAAATGTAAAGTTTGAAGTTTTGAAGGGTTATTCTTCACCTGTTGGTATTATTAATTAATACCCTTCATTTAGTCATAAAAAAAAAGTATTAGTATCAATATTTGTCATGTAAACGGTTAGACATATCGCTTTGAAATAGTTTCATTCGTTTTTCTACGTTAAGAAACCTATAAAACGAATACCTGCAAGCATATGAGCTCGAAAACGTAATCGTTACGATTTTTTTCGCGCGATTTTCGCTCAAAAAAACATCTTACGGTCAACGGATTCTGCTGGTTAAGGAACTCGACCTAAAAATAAAAACCCTGACTCGCAGGATCTGTGTCATCTTAGCGCGATGCCGTTCTTATCCCTAGTGTCAATTGGTAGACAAGCAGTTTTAATTTTCCAAGAAAACTGTGTTACAAATTTGTTTCTTACTTTCTTACCTTTTTTTTTAAATAAAAGACTCATCAATGGATAGATCTCCATTCCGTTCTTATGAAATCCCTGTTAATAATTATTTTCCTCTTCCTCCAGTAATTAAAAAAAATTAGGAAGCTAAAGTTGAAACACAACTTCATCGTCGACATTTTTAGAAAAATTAATTTTCAAAATAAAAAGCTTGTAAAACAAAAATTGGCTGTTTAATTGCTTTATTCACTTCTTATTTGTCAATGTTTAGGGCAGTAGGTGATTATTATGCGGTGACTCCTAGAGTTTCGTTTTTATGGCACTAACCCGTCGGCAGACGAATTGTACGAGGATCTTGTAATAGAACGGCGAGTCCTTTATATTGCAACTTGTCTAGAAGTTGTCAATTCAAAAGTTTAAACTTAATTATCTGGAGATAAGGTGGAGCGAGAGGGAACTTTCCCAAGTAGATTCCTTACAAAATCACTTCTGAACAGATATATCAGTAACAAAGGGTGCCTGGTGCTAATGACCTCGGCTGTACATGCACCAAAAAAAAAACCAAAAAAAAAAAAAACGCCCTGTCTGTTTATCGCGATTTGAAGCTATTGATATCAGATTAAGGGGAAATGGTTGAAAACAATTATGTCAAATCGGAGGGAATAATTAATAAAGAGTGGCTTTGGTATTGGACCAATCGGATCTATGTAAAGAAATATTTACAACAAGAAAACAACAACATATAAAGTCAGTCTCAAACCAGAATATCTAAGCATGATATCTAAAATTAAATGCTTAATAACTCAAAAGGCAGAACTCAAATT
This sequence comes from Gonocerus acuteangulatus, assembly GCA_946811695.1. NCBI lineage: Eukaryota > Metazoa > Arthropoda > Insecta > Hemiptera > Coreidae > Gonocerus > Gonocerus acuteangulatus. Next base: position 157,060,085 of record OX328123.1, read on the forward strand.
AATAGACTTGACGTTCGACGGCAAATCAACATGGATAGCACATCTCACGAGCTTGAAAGAAAAAAGTCCGACTCGCAGGAACTGCGTCATCTTAGCACGGTTACAAACATCTCGAAGAAATGGAATAGATTAGCATCACAAATCACAGGAAACTGACAGTAGCCAACATACACAGAAGCGGATAATTCTTAATCTGTATAAGTCAATACAATTATGTACTGAAAACGTACTTACTCTTCGACTACTGCTGGGAAGGCTCTATTCTAAAAAACATTTTAAGTATCTTGTTTTACTAGCAAATTCGTTTTACTGTAATAATCAACTGTAAATATGTGCTCCATGGCGAATAAAATTCCATTCTGTCGTGGGTTAAATCTTTTTATAAAATAAGAAATTACGATAACTTCAGTTGGAGGAAGGTTATATAGATAGGACAATTCAAAACAAAGTACGCATCGTGATTAGCCACAGCCATCTTGATTACCACAGCCACTCCAAACTTATTACCAATACCTTTCACCGTTTCTTAGCTTATTTTACTACAATACTAATTTCACTGATAAATGCAATTTAAAACAAGAAACAACCAATTAAAAAGTGAGATAAACAAAGAGAAAAACCTTTTCAAAACAACAAAACAAACACTTTTTAAGTTTTAAGCGCTTATATCTCTGATTGGCGTTGCCCCATCGAATATTGCTTCAGAACCTTTTTTGTAGAAAATTTAGTAAGTATTCGAATGGTCACCTTCCACTTACTGCGATTTCCCAACCGTTATCGAGATATTTACGAAAAATGTATGAAGATCCGAAAATGTTTCATGTCTATTAATAAAAATTTTTTTCGCATACTTCCCTAACTCCAAATATAACCAAAATTTAAAAATCTTAGTTGGGATTAATTTCCAATATGTAAAAAATTTCTAAGTACCCACAAAAACATTGATTCCACTTTTCTCAAAAACGGTTACAGATATCGCCTTAAAAATGGTTTCATTCGTTTTCGTATGTTAAGAAACTGATAAAACAAGTACCTGCAAGCATATAAACTCAAAAACGTAAGCGTTACGATTTTTTTTTGCACGAATTTCGCCCCAAACACTATCTTCCGGGGGGGAATTCTGCTGGTTAACGAACTTGACCTTTCAAGTTAGAAGACAGATGTTTGTACCAAATTTCATCAAAATTGGGCTATTTTTCAGCATGCTAGAGCGTTAACAGACAAGCATATATATAAATATACACACACATATATATGTAATTGATTCCACTTTTCTCAAAAACGGTTACAGATATCGCCTTAAAAATGGTTTCATTCGTTTTCGTATGTTAAGAAACTGATAAAACAAGTACCTGCAAGCATATAAACTCAAAAAAGTAAGCGTTACGATTTTTTTTTTGCACGAATTTCGCCCCAAACACTATCTTCCGGGGGGGGGGAGGAATTCTGCTGGTTAACGAACTTGACCTTTCAAGTTAGAAGACAGATGTTTGTACCAAATTTCATCAAAATTGGGCTATTTTTCAGCATGCTAGAGCGTTAACAGACAAGCATATATATAAATATACACACACATATATATGTAATTGATTCCACTTTTCTCAAAAACGGTTACAGATATCGCCTTAAAAATGGTTTCATTCGTTTTCGTATGTTAAGAAACTGATAAAACAAGCATATGAACTTAAAACCGTAAGCGTTACGTTTTTTTTTGTGCGAATTTCGCCCCAAACGCCATCTTCTATTGGGCGGATTCTGCTGGTTAACGAACTTGACCTTTCAAATTAGGAGACAGATTTTTGTACCAAATTTCATCAAAATTGGACCATTTTTGAGCCGTCAGGAGCGCGAACAGACAAGCATATATATATATATATATATACAAATTTGAGCCACCTATAGTTTCGTGATCTATAGGGCCTGAAACGTGAAAGTTTCTAGTCGGCACTTCCGGATTGCGTCGTGAGGTCAACCTCATAGCGGGTTCTCCCTATGGAGATAAGGAGTAACCGCGCTAAAAAAAAAAAAAAAAAAAAAAAAAAAAAAAAAAAAAAAAAAAAAAAAAAAAAAACCCTTATCTTTTACAGTATTCCTCTCAAATTCAGAACAAAAATATGCTTTAGCTCCACCCTCCAAACCTATGTAATGTACTATATAACATACAGTCTTCCTTTTGTACATGGCCATCCCGCCACCAAACGCCAGCGGACACTTTTGTAACCATTTTTTATTCATCGCTAAAGAATATTTATGATAAAAAAAAAAAAAACTACGGACCGGCCAGCCCTGTGGCCTAATAGCCACTTTTGTAACAACTGACCGGCAAGCCCTGTCGCCTGATAACCACTTTTGAAACAACAGACCGGCAAGCCCTGTGGCCTGATCGCCACTTTTAAAACAAGGCCATTTTTTCGATTCGAGGAGGAAAAACTTTATTGTACAAAAAGTTTGGTTGCCCAACTAAATTGGGTTGCTCCGTACACAACATGTTGATCAACCTAGTAGGTATTTTAAATTCAAAAAAATAAATAAATAATAAATAAAAGAGAACGCTGTGACAGCTTTTTGTGGTGTCTTCGTTTTGTGAGCTCTAGTCACTCTTGTATAGGCTAGAATTCATAAGAGGTCCGACTCTTAGCGCGGTTCATTTCATAATAGTGTCATTAGCAAAAGAATAGAAGCAGTTTTTGGTAGGTTTTGTTCATTCGTGAAAAATATGAAATGAAATCTCAAAGATAAGGATGATTTAACAGGAAACTGATAGTATTCTAAGCGGAAATGACTCTCCCATCTCCTCAACGTTCGCCATGGGAAACACTATTACCAATACGTTACTCACTTTCATACCTTATTTTATTAAAATACTAATTTTACTATTAAATGCAATTTTTTTAAAAAAAACAACAACAAATTAATACGTTAGGTAAACTGTGGCGAAAACCTTTTCAAAAAAACAAAACTAACAATTTTAAAGTTTGAAGGACTTATTTCTCGGATTGACTGTCAATCCGAGAAATAAGTCCTTCAAACTTTAAAATTGTTAGTTTTGTTTTTTTTGGCGATGTCAATCATTGACATCGCCCCGTCAAAAATTACATCTCGACCTTTTTAGTAGGGAATTTAGTAAGCATCCGAATGCCCACTTTCCACTTGCCACGATTTCCCAACCGTTTTCGAGATATTTAGAAAATCCCTAAACTTTCCATGCCTGTTAATTAAATATCTTATTTCTAGTACTTCCTTAACTACAAACGGAACCAAAATTTATCTATCATACATATAATATAGTTACATAATATCAAACGTCTAGGACAAGTTCAACTGAAATATTCGTTTCTGAGTACCCAATCTGAAAAATAGTTTAGAAAAGTAGGCGTTTCAATATTTCTCGTAAACGGTTACAATTATAGCTTTGAAAATAGTTTCATTCGTTTTTATAAATTAAGAAACCTATAAAACGAGTACCTGCAAGCATATGAACTCGAAAACGTAAGCGTTACAATTTTTTTTCGTGAACTTCGCTCCAAAAACCATCTTCCGGTAGACGGATTCTGCTGGTTAACGAATTTGAGCTTTGAAATTAGACGAAAGATTTTTGTACGAATTTCATCAAAATTGGACCGTTTTTGAGCCGTCAGGAGCGTGAACAGACATATATATATATAACCATACTGCGTCTTGTGCAAGACAGCGGATCACCAAACGTGGACTAGGAAATGTAAAGCTGGAAAAAATGGAAAAGAAAACCTAACTATAAGAATAAGTAGTTTATCCAATGAATGTACTCCAAATAAACATTAACCGAAGTCCTCCTGACCATGACATGGCACTAGCCACATCTTGCGAGTTAGGTGCTGATTTAATACTGATCTGTGAGCCAAAAAAAAAAGTCATAAAGGATCCAAACGACTGGCTTAAGGACAAGAACTTGGACACCGCTATTATAATATGCGGCCAGATTAGTGTTATTAGTCAGGGACAAGGACACGGATTTACGTACGTTCGAACAAGCACGTGTACAGTATACAGCTGCTACGCTTTCCCAAACAATGAAATTGAAGACCTAGAGCAAATATTACAAGAAATAGGAAACTTGCTCCGATTGCATAAGCGGAAAACAATTATAGCAGGAGATTTTAACGCAAAATCACCGCAGTGGGGTATGGAGTTTAGCGACTCCAGGGGTCAAATTGTAATGGAGTGGATGGCCGAACATGATCTCATTTGTTGCAATAGGTTTTCAGAGAAACCAAAGTTTTTCCATACTGGATTTAACATTAGCAACAGCTGATGTAGAACTAAATCAGTGGGAGGTTAGTGAGAAAGAATCGCTAAGTGATCACAATTATATAGTTTTTTAGATCATAGGAAGCTCACCAATGGCACAAGCAGGTAATGATATTGTTTCTGGCTGCCGAATATAAGATCTCGACCGAGAAATGTTGCAGCAATGCATTGAAGTGATGAATGAAGAAAGTTTCCCTAGCACCACGGAATTTCGGCCTAGAAAATACTATGCAATTCCTCAATGCCTAGAAAGAGAGGACTTCCTGGGAGGGTAGCTGCCTATTGGTGGACAGAGGATATTGCAAAGCTACGCAAGGAATGCACAAGTGCAAGGAGAGCATACACTAGAAGTAACAAAAGAGAATCTGTATTAGTAACAGAGCAGCATAGACAGCATTACAATTAATCTAAGAAACGACTGAGAAATACGTTCCAAGAGAGAAGATCAAGGCATCAAAGCAAAATCGGCGGAATGAAATTTGCGATAGCTTAGACCACGACATATGGGGAAATGGTTACAAAATTGTAATGAAACGGGTAAAAGGTCACTCTTCCCGGGTAAAAAACACCTCTTCCCTGAGCATGACCCAGTCACGTTGATCAGTAAAAGAGACGAAATGTTTCTAGACTTTACCGTTGAAGAGCTGCATATAGCAACTGCTAAGTTAAAGAATAGGAAAGCCCCGGGCCCACGAAATATCCCAGCAGAAATATTAAAAGAGCTGGCAGAAAGGAAACCCCAGTACCTCTTAGCTATTTACAACGACCTTGCAAAAAAGGGTCATTTTCCAAGGGAATGGAAGCTAGCACAACTCGTCCTCCTAAGGAAAGACAAGAAACCGATTGAGAATGCTTCATCCTATAGACCTATTTGCCTCTTGGACAGCGAAGGCAAACTCTTTGAGCAGCTACTACTCATACGCCTCAAAAGTGAGTTGGTTAAGTGTGGCGGCTTAGTTGAAATGCAGTTTGGGTTCAGAGAAGGGAAGCAGACAGTTGATGCCATCAATGAGACAATCACGCGTGTAAGAGAAGCACAATATTTCTCCTCTATGCACAGAAGGCTCTGCGCGGTGTTAACACTTGATGTCAGAAATGCTTTCAACAGCGCCTCGTGGCTGATGATTCTCGAAAGCCTAAGAAACAAGGGAGTGAGTGAGAGCCTGATAGCTGTAATAGCTTCATACCTCTCGGACAGGAAGCTAGTCATTGAGGCAGAAGGACTAACAACAATAATATACATAAGCAGTGGGGTACCCCAGGGCTCTGTACTTGGACCGACGCTATGGAATGTCCTATATGATGATCTTCTAAAAACAGAGTTGCCAGAAGGAGTCACGCTTATTGCTTTTGCAGACGACCTAGCGTTAGTGACCATAGACAAGCACGAAACGATCCTAATAAATAAAGTAAATACTGGATTACATCTAGTATCTAATTGGTTGGATAGCCGATCCCTCAGCCTAGCGCCAGAAAAAAACTGAGGCTGTTATTATCACCAAGAAGAGAAAGGTAAACCGTATAAGTTTCCTTATTGACGATGTAGAGATAGTTCCTGCCAAGGCTATTAAATACCTGGGAGTATGGCTTGACTCCAAACTAACATTCGCCGAACACGTAAAACACCTCACGCAGAAAGCTGGAAAGACTATATCCGCACTGTCTTGTATTATGCCAAATATTGGTGGGCCTAGGGCTTCTAAAAGGAAGATCATTTCAAGTGTGATTCACTCACAGATACTCTACGCTGCACCTGTATGGCAAAAAGTAACAGAAAGCAGAGGCCTCAGCAGAAAACTGGCTAGCTTGCAGAGACTGGCCTGCTTACGAATAGCAAGCGCGTACAGGACAGTGTCGACAGAAGCAGTAAGCGTCATAACGGGCGTCCCACCTATAGATCTTTTGATTAAAGAAAGGGCCAAAATATATAGCGGGACTCAAAGAGAAAGAAAATCTTTTTGGCTATAAAACAGGATACGTAAAAAAAGTAACAACATTTCGGAGATTTCTAAGCGAAATGCCTTGTAAGATTTTCTACCACCACGAACGGCGTTTTCGTGGTGGTAGAATTTTCTACCACTATTTTTATCCACTAGATAGGCTTTATTTGGCATATTATTCTATATATGTTTTATTAAGCAGGGGATTCTGATGAAATGTCGTGTTTTTGCTGTGGATTTTAATTACGTTGTATCTAAGATCGGGTAACATTAGCGAGTCTACATAGTTAAGAACCGAAGACGGAGGTAGACTTCTTGCTATGATTTAGTCTACATATTTATATTAAGTCCTAAATCCAAAAAATAAACTTCACAATGGTTAGATACTATGAGCGAATAGAGAGTCGGTTCAGTGCCCGTACAAACAGAAGGCCCGCAGGAAATTTACATGCAAGGAGTTAATCCTTAAGAGTTGTAAATATACCCCAGGTATCTGCCGACACAAATACAATGATATCATTCACCAACATTTCTTAACCTATACTATATTCTGAAATAACACAGTTCCAAACATAGGTTGTATACTAAATATTCATAAAGACTACTTAGTTGTAACCCGATTCATCAATTAGCAATCAATAGTTTTCAACACAGGTTATATACTAAATATTGATAAAAAGTATTTAATTAGAAAAAAAAACAAGCTTCCTCAAGACTGGTTTTTGGTCCATTTGTATCTACTCCATAGACTTAATTAGGTATATTATTCTATACCGACTTGTTATTCGTCATGACTTGTTATTTGTCCTTCTGTATCTACTAGATAGGCTTTATTCGGCATATTCTTCTACATAGGCTATATTAGGCTGGGTATTCTACTCAATCTTGAGTACTTCTTCTTGATCCTTCTGTATCCACTAGAAAAGGCTTTATTAGGCATATTTTGTATTGATTTATAGGGCTTTGCTTTAGAATGAGAGCCGGATTGAGTAATTTCCGCTTCTGTGTATAAGTTAGCTACTGTCGGTGTCCCTGACGCCTTAATATCACTTTTATTCGAGATGTTCGAGAGGATTTTGACAATTTTCACGAGATATATATTAAGTTTATTTCTTTCCTAAGCTTTTCAAATGACACTAGGGATATGAACGGAACCGCGCTAAGATGATGCAGTTCCTGCGAGTCGGACTTTTTTAATGAAATGTTGAATGGGGTATAGACTCTAACATCCTACAGTACATCAACAATTATCTTACGAAGAGATCGTTAAGGGTGATGGTAGGTACCGCTTATTCGGATGTATTTCTTCAGGAAAATGGAGTGCCCCAAGGAGGTGTACTGAGTACAACTCTTTTCAATGCTGCAGTTAATTCAATGCATGATTGTATTACCCAAGGTGCAAAGTACTGCCTTTTTGCTGACTTAATAATCCACAGTTCAGCCAAATCATTACGCACAGCAGAGCAAAATCTACAAAACACAATATATGAATTAGAAAGGTGGGGTTATAAAACTGGATTTAAATTCACAGTAATGTTAACTCATATTGTTGTAAAATATGTTAACTCATATTGTTTTAATAATCAATAATAATAATAAAAAAAAAAAAAAAAACGAAAAAATTCACAGTAGAAAAAACGAAGAGACTTATTAAGAAAAAGAACAACTCCTGTCCCCCACCTTACATTAAATCACACACCTATTACTCAAAGCGAAACACTAACATTTCTTGGCATAACAATAGACAAAAAACTAACATGGTTGTCCCATCTGAAAGAACTCGTTAATAAATGCGAAAAATCATTGAATTTTTTAAGGATTCTTAGTACTACAAAATGGGGAGCTCACAAATGGACGATGCTTACATTCTATCGATCGTTTACCAGGTCTCTTCTGGATTACGGATGTATAGCTTATTCATCTGCCAGCAAGACCACACTTAAACTATTAGACACAATACACTATACAGCATTAAGGTTAGCATCAGGTGCCTTCAGATCAAGCCCAGTCGAAAGCTTATGTGCTGAATCGGGAGAACCTCCACTGCAGTATCGGCGTAGAAGAATTGCCTTAAAGTTTATTATTAAAGCAAAGTCTCTTGTGACTCCAAGTGTAACAGAATTTCTCAATGATTAATATTCTGAAAAATATAATCGAACAAATCCTAAAAAGAAACCTTTAATAATAAGAACACACGAAGATTCAAACCAAGCAATGGCACAAACTTTACTTTACCCTAAACATAACATTAACATGCCCCCATGGGAAGTGAAGAACTTAACCATTGACCTAACATTGACTAAATACAAAAAAAAAAAAAAAAAAAAACAGATCCAATTTCTACTAACGCATATTACAAAATATTTAACTCCATCGTACGAGAAAGACCTGACAGTACATATATATTCACGGACGGATCAAAAACACAAAATGGAACAGGTGCAGCAGCAATAATTAATGATGTCGTACATGCAATAAGACTACCCGACCATACTTCAGTATATTCCGCAGAGCTGCATGCCATTCTACTCGCACTGACTAACATCAACAACTCAACTACTAACGATATTACAATTTGCACGGACTCACTGAGTTCTTTACTTTCCATGGGAAACATATACAGCACTAATCCTCTTATCATCAAAATTCTAACTACATTATTTCAACTACAAAGTCAACACAAACATATCACGATGTTCTGGCTACCTGTTCACGTTGGTATCCCACAAAGTACATCACTAGACATACAAGCAATATTAGCGACAAAATATCCTATAGGGGTCTCCCGTGGTCTAATGGTTAGCGCCTTGGATTCATACGCGGGAGATGGTGGGTTCAATCCCCACCTCCGGCAGGAATTTTCTCATCTCAGGGCTCGTTGGGAAAATTCCTCGCTGTACCCTGGATGTCGGCGCTAATGACCTAGAAGTAGATGCGCCGTAAAAAAAAAAAAAAAAAAAAAAAAAATATCCTATAGCCTGTATCCTGTAGGACCTTACAGTGACACACATACTGATAGACTGAAGACTGAGAGACAACTTGCAAATACCATACAACTTAATTGACATATTATCACCAGGTAACCGTTACATCTACACAATACTCCAACATTTAAAGAATAACAACATTTACTCTCAAATTTAAAAAACCTCCGAAATTTAAATATAATGGAGTCTAAATTTGAGTCTTAAATTCAACAACAAGCTTTAAATTAACATTTATCCGGAACGAAATAAAAAAAATTATTTATATTATGTATTTTTAGGCACTTCTTTTTTGACTTTTTTTTTTATCTTATCTTATTGCTTATTGTTTTATCTCATTTTTTAAATATTTTTTCATATTGTTGATTTTTATATTTGATTTATTTATTTTAATTTCCTTTTTTTATTTATTTTTTTTCGGACTGGGACTGATTTTTAATATTATAAACCTTTGAAAAGAGACCATCGCCAAAGTTAGAGGTCTGAAACAAATAAAAAAATAATGAAAAACTGCCATTTCCAAATTTCTGGTTATTTGATCCTAAATACCGACCACATATCGAAATATGTTTATTCTAAATAAATTTATTCTACATCTAAATATGATTTTAAAATCTACATTAAATTTCCAATTAGAAGCACCAGTTATTGAAATATTACCATGTAAATTACGATTTTTAAAATGTGCTCCTTTCTCTTGTCTACAAATGTACGCTCGACGACAATCAGAATCCAGGGCTATACGGAGGACGTCTTGTGTCTGGGTCTTCAGGATCTGGCCCTGCTTATGGATCCTATTGATGAGTTCAATTATGTTTAGAATAATTATTGTAATTATTTTCAATATGTTCTTTTATCATATTTTGCCCTTGATTCCAAAGTATTTCTCCACCCTTAATCAGAGCAAAAAAATTTAGAGGATGTGTTCAGAATGGCTCCTTCACGCTAATGAACATTTATTGGTTTTGACTTAGGAATCAGTAAACATTAAATTCAAATTACTTATTTTCTGAAATAAGGAGGTAGCACTTTAAAGGTTATTAAATAAGGCAATTTTTGAGACGGAGACAAAAGCTCTAAGCCTACAAAAAGCCGATCAAGAAAATATTGAATAATTTAAGAAAACACTAAAATCAATAGTTCACATCTATATCGCTTTTAGTAATATTTCACTTACGGGTGTTTCTTATTGGAAATTTAATGTAGATTATAAAAATGTTGTTTTTATTGGCAGTTATGACATCTCAATGCGGGACACCCTGTATAAAGAGAAAGATGTGTTCTAATAAAAATGTATCGGACCGGGGTCATTTTCATTATCTGGTAGAAAGGATTGATAAAGATTTTTAAAAAAAAATTCAAAACTTCTTTCACGAGAACCATCTTAATTAAAACGTTCCTTATAAAAGTCTTAAAAGACACATCATAATAATACACAGGTCGTAAAGAATATCAGAAAAATAGCTTTCCGGTGTATATTCGAACCTAGAAAATGTTAGAAACATCAGTTTTGCGTTATTTTGACTTTTAAAAGTTTTATCCGCCAAAAAAAAAAAACGTGTTAAATAGTTTATTTTGTCAACCTAGAGCCAAATACCTAGAGACCTTCATATGTAAGATATCAAATTTTTCATCACTTTTACGTGGGTGAGGGATATTTGTGAAAAATACTTAATTAGTATCTCGAGGCTAAAGTAGCAACGATTCTTGGAAACGGCTGGAGCAACAAATTCGTGATTGGGATAAATCTAGAGCAACAAATTAGCAACAAATTCTGCCACCAATCTGAATTTCGTGAGATAATGAGATCAAAAGTTAGGGGGATGGCTGTGCAGCATAATATTACGCTAGAACAGCCACATTTTCTCGGAAACGGTTGTAGCAACAAATTCGAGATTGGGCTCAATCTAGAGCAACAAATTATGGCACCAATATGAATTTCGTCAGATAATTAGATCAAAAGTTACGGGGGTGGCTGTGCTGGCGTAATATTACACAAAAACAGCCACGTTTTCTCGGAAACGGTTGGATCAACAAATTCGTGATTGGGCTCAATCAAGAGCATCAAATTATGGCACCAATATAAATTTCGTCAGATAATTAGGTCAAAAGTTACGGGGTGACTGTGCTAGCGTAATATTAAGGTAGCACAGCAACATTTTCTCAGAAACGGCTGGAGCAACAAATTTAAAAATAGTGTAACAAATTATCATCATATTACTGCGTATGTTAGAAGTTGGGGTTGCGATGTAGCTTTTCCAGCGTGATAGCTGATGGCTTTTCTTTAGAAAAAAGTCCGTCACGCAGGAGCTGCATAACTAAGCACTTTCCTCAGAATTTGGGTAGTGTAGACTGCTTTCCAGAACAATTTGCTTAAAATATCCTACATAAATAAAATAAAAACATGAGTAGTCCTCTTATAAATTTGTAATGAGTAACTGATCAATTATTAATTTGCTTCCAGAGTTATGTTTACACATGGTACCTATTACACTACGTAATAAATACAAGAAACCTCATATTATCGTATTTTGATCTAACGCAGGAACAGGATACAGTCACTCTAGTGGTAGAAAGCGCTCCTTGCGGAGGCTTTGTGAGCCTACGTCTGGCGGGTTTTTCTATTGAAATATATTACAAATTAAACCCCCGCTTTCCGATTGACCGATTCAGCTCATTTTTACAACACTTCTTTCTCATGAGTTACCCACGACGTATACCGCGTTTCGTTACAATACAGCAGAAATTACGACCGGTATGAGTATAATAGGAATTTGGGTCCGGAGTAAACCCCCCCTTCTAATGAACCGATTCAGTTTATTTTTACAACACATATTTACCTGTAGATTACCACTACGAATACCGAGTTTCGTCGAAATATACCAAAAATCACGGCTGGTAGTGGCGAATTGGTATTGTGGGTCCGGAGTAAACCCCCCCTCCTAATGAACCGATTTAGTTTATTTTTACAACACATATTTACCTGTAGATTACCACTACGAATACCGTGTTTCGTCGAAATATACCAAAAATCACGGCTGGTAGTGGCGAATTGGTATTGTGGGTCCGGAGTAAACCCCCCCTTCTAATGAACCGATTTAGTTCATTTTTATATCTCACTTTTCTCTCTATATTATCACTACGAATACCAAGTTTCGTTGAAATGTAACAAATATTACGGCTGACATAGTCAAATTAGTGTTTTGGGTTCGGGGTAAACCCCCCCTTCCGGTGGACCGACTTTGGTGGTTAACGAACTCGTTCAATCGTTTGCTAATTGAATGCTATATACCAAGTTTCGTGACGAAAAAACAAAAACTCTGGCCGCTATCGTGTTAACAGACACATATATATATATATATGCATATATATATATATATATATATATATATATATATATATATATATATATATATAAATTTTAACGGGGGTCATTTTCGGTGACTACTAGGTAGGATCGATAAAGATTTGAAGAAATTTTTCAAAAATTCCGTCATGAGTCCAACCTCAATAGCTACTTTCCTTCGGAGGAAAGTGCTAAAAGAAAAATCATTAGCCATATCCTGGCTAGAAAAGGGTGGTAACCTATAGAGAACCCAGTTAATAATAATGGACGTTAAAATTTAACTCTTAATTAGTGGCGTGCTTTTTCTTCCATAACTAATGGTGTCAGGGCCCCAGTGGAACAAACTTTAAATTGATTTTTTTTTGGGGTAAAGTAATTTAAATAAATAATAATAAACAATAATATTTATTGAAATAAAAAGATTTCAAAGGGCAAAGGTCGAATAAACAAATACATTCGGGTCAATATGACCCGACGCCACTAATTAACCCTGGAATCACAACGTGGGGTGACCCGTGACCCCTGAGTTCTGAAAATATTTGTTATTTCCTACACATTCCAGCTGTTAAACATGTCCAATGCTGTACCTTCCTGTCCTGACAAGGTGATCATAATAGAGAGTCGGGCTTTTCTCATGCCTATCCCTGTGAACTTACATAAAGCCTTTGGGTCACGGTCGACCCAACATTGTGGTTTATGTAATATTTTTATTTATCGAATATCGTATGTCTAAAGATTAATTGTTTTGCAGTAAAGATGAAATTCACAATTAGTTGCTTTGGCGAATTGTAGAAGAGAAAAACAGAGAGATTGGAGACGTTTTGATAGAGAATACAGGGAAATTGGTGAAGTTTGTGATAGAGTGAAAAAGAGGATGGCTCTATATATATATATATATATATATATATATACGATGTTGTGTTTTTGTTCGTAAAAAAGACAGAAAATCTGTAACACATTGTGCAAAGTGTAGTAAGAGTCTGTGTGTTGAACACAGGCAAAGAATATTTGAAAAATTTATAAATGCATAACAATGTTTTTATTTTTTTGATCATTATAATGTGCATACATTCAAGTCACTATATTTTTCCCTCTTTTAGACCAATTTTACATATCATAGTATTTTTTATTCTAGCAGTCTTAAAGACAAAATATTTAGGAGAGAACGTTATATTTAATGTTGATATCGGAGACCCGGTAGCCTTGAGTGTTAAGACGTGAGCTCTTAACACTCCGTGCCAAAAATCGTGGGTTCGATTCCCACTAGGGGCGGTGGCTTTTCTTTCGAAAAAAGAAAAGGCATCACCCCTATCCTGGCTAGAAAAGGATGGTAACCTATAGATAACCCGTCCTAAAATTCGTAGTTAATAATAAATGGGTTTAAAATTTAAAATAAAAAAAATAATATTGATATTCAGAGAACTAATATTCAAATAAACTTATGTCTAAATTTGTGGTATTTTGATGTTTGATTTCCCACTCCCCCATTTTACAATTAAATAAGATTATTTGGTTATAAATTGTGATATTAGACATGGTAGTCATCTTAAAATACCATTTCAGAAACCTAACATCAAATTTGTAAAAGAATTACGTAAGACTAGATGGGGTCTTAGGACCCCACGTTGTGAGATTTGCAACAGCTTTGTCATGTTGTGATTCCAGGGTTAAGGGTTAATTAAATAAATCCTGTAAAACAACACTCTTCAAAATTAGGTTATGTTTCACGTCATCACTGTCATACGTTTATATATTCCATAAAAAAGGGTTATTTAATAGAAAGTCCTCCAAAAATAAGAAGGACGGGAACTATAATTTTTTTAAAAATTGTATGTTTTTAGGCGCTAAAATGTTGCTATCCCACGGCTTAAACCGATGCAACATCATTTATAAAAGCAAGACCTGTTTAACTTATCTGCTATTTGTAAATAGTACAGAGTCCTGTGCTAACAATACGAGGTCTATTGGAGAATGCATTCTCCATAGTCACGGACAGTTCGTTCTTCAACGCTGAGTTTATATCTGCAACTTTTTCATGTGAATGTTCTGCCCGAGTGTGTGAGTATGTGTTGGTAGAATAAAGCTGTGCATGTGCTCAGGATTTGCGGCTTTAGTTTTAGCCCCGACATAACTTTGCTCTTCAACTTTTCACATTAACCATTCAGACATGAACCAGGATGTTACATACACCCTTACTTTTCCCTTACAACCCTATCATTCTATGTGCCACAATCTCTCTCTCGCTCTCTCTCTCTCTCTCTCTCTCTCTCTCTCTCTCTCTCTCTATATATATATATATATATATATATATATATATATATATATATTTATATTTATGTAGAACTTGTGTGTGCAGTAATTATGCATGAGTTGTATGTAGTGAGATTTCTCCGCTCCCACCCAGAGAGAGGATGAATGGGGTTGAATCCTTTGAAGATGGTAAAGAAGATTATCCCTAAAAAGAGAAACAGCTTTCCAACATATTCAATTTGAATGTATGCGAATAGGTCATTAAATTGGTTGTTAATACTGCTAGGCTCAGAATAGGCCACTGTTACTGGATAAATCAAAATTAATTGCTCCTGCTTGATTTAATAAGAACATTGTTTAGTCTGCAAACATAATTAAACCTCTAACCAACGCTCTCGTAGGAAGGTTGTCTTGGAATCTTGGAAATCTATATTTCTAACAATAAATTGTTTTTGTTATTTTACTTAACCAGTTTTATTGTCAAATACATTATCCAACTATAAGCAATTAAAAAATAACAAGAAATAAAACAGACAAAAAGAACCATTGGAATAAACGAAATCAATTAATTTAAAGCTTTAAACACTTTTTTCTCCGATTGACATCGCCTAATTAAAACTTTCTTCAGAACCTTTTTTGTAAAGCATTTAGTAAGCTTCCGAATGGTAATCTTCCGCTTCACAAGATTGTCAACGGTTTTCGAGATACTAACGAAATTATACAAAGTTACCAAAACTTTTTTTGTCTGTTAATAAAATATTTTAATCTAACCCTTCCTTTACTCTAAACGTAACACAAATTTCAACATATTAGTGTTGATGAAACTCGAACATGCAGAAAATGTTTCAACTGTATCCCATAATTCTAAGTACCAAAATCAAAGACAAAGAACCCTCCCTAGGAAGGACGCTAGGCAGTTGAAAAGCTATATATCTTGGAAATCCATATCTCTAACATAAAATTGTTTTTCTTATTTTTCTTAACCTGTTTTATTTTCAAATACATTATCCAACAATAAGCAATTAAAAAATAGCAAGGAATAAAAAACAGACAAAAAGAACAGTTCGAATAAGCGAAATCAATTACTTTAAAGTTTTAAGCTCTTATTTCTCCGATTGACATCGCCTAATCAAAACTTTCATTAGAACCTTTTTTTTAGAGCATTTAATAAGCTTTCTAATGGTATTCTTCCGTTTACCAAGATTCTCAACCTTTTTTGAGATTTTACGGAAAGTAAGCAAAGTTACTAAAACTTTTTAAAACTGTTCATAAAATATTTTATTCTAACCCTTCCTCAACTCCAAACGTAACCAAAAGTTTAACATGTTAGTTTTGATGAAATTCAAACATGCAAAAAATGTTATAACTGAATCCCATGATTGTAAGTACCAAAACCAAGCAAGGCTTTGGATTTGTGTCGGCAGATACCTGGGGTATATTTACAACTCTTGAGGATTAACTCGTAGCAGGTACATTTTTTGTGGACCCACAGGCAGTGAACGGACTCCCTATTCCCTCATAGTATCTAACCGGTGTGAAGTTGAATATTGTTTCTAATTATACGTATCCTGTTTTATTGACAAATACATTTGACTACTATAAGCAATTACAAACACTAGGGAACATGCCAAAGAACTCGGAGTAGGAGCCTTGACAGTTTCAAGTCATTTGAAGGAAATCGGCAAATCCAAAACTGACATTTCATACGGTACAGCCTGATATATTTCTAGCAATGAATTGTTTTTCTTATTTTTCTTAACCTGTTTTATTTTCAAATACATTATCCAACAATAAGCAATTAAAAAATAACAAGGAATAAAAAACAGACAAAAAGAACAGTTCGAATAAGCGAAATCAATTACTTTAAAGTTTTAAGCTCTTATTTCTCCGATTGACATCGCCTAATCAAAACTTTCATTAGAACCTTTTTTTTAGAGCATTTAATAAGCTTTCTAATGGTACTCTTCCGTTTACCAAGATTCTCAACCTTTTTTGAGATTTTACGGAAAGTAAGCAAAGTTACTAAAACTTTTTATGTCTGTTAATAAAATATTTTATTCTAACCCTTCCTTAACTCCAAACGTAACCAAAATTTCAACATATTAGTTAGAAAATGTTTCAACTGAATCCCATAATTCTAAGTACCCAAACCAAAAAAAAGTCCGACTCGCAGGAACTGCGTCATCTTAGCGCGGTTCCATTTTTTTTTTTTTTTTTTTTTTTTTTTTTTTTTTTTTTTTTTTTTTTTTTTTTTTTACGGCACATCTACATCTAGGTCATTAGCGCCTACATCCAGGGTGTAGCGAGGAATTTCACCAGCGAGCCGTGGGATGATAAAATTCCTGCCGGAGGTTGGGAATCGAACCCACCATCTCCCGCTTATGAATCCAAGGCGCTAGCCATTAGACCACGGGAGACCCCGGTTCCTGTTAATATCCCTATTCTCATTTGAAAAGCATAGAATAGAAACAGATAATATTTTCCAGCGGCCTTTGTTCAAAGGGTTTTATGGCTATACCTGGGGTCAGGTCCGCAAGACCCTAGAATACTCTTCTACCGATACTTCATTTCATACGTTTCAATGAATTGGAAAATATCAAATATTTTCACACATTCCTGTGTTCTTTTACTATAGTAATAATTCTACAGATAAAATCAATTAAAAAATAAAATAAAAAAAACCAACAGCATAAAGGCAATTGAAAATATTCAAAAGACGTCAACGAATCTTTTTCTCTTGGCAAGCTATATTTCTAACAATGAATTGTTTTTCTTATTTTGCCTAATCTGTTTTATTGTAAAATACATTATCCAACTATAAGCAATTAAAAAATAACAAGGAATAAAAACAGACAAAAAGAACAGTTCGAATAAGCAAAATCAATTACTTTAATGTTTTAAGCACTTATTTCTCCGATTGACATCGCCTAATCAAAACTTTCATCAGAACCTTTTTTGTAGAGCATTTAGTAAGCTTTCTAATGGTATTCTTTCGTTTACCAAATTCTTAACCTTTTTCGAGATATTAAGGAAAATATACAAAGTTACCAAAACTTTTTATGTCTGTTAATAAAATATTTTATTCAAACCCTTCCTTAACTCCAAACGTAACCAAAATTTCAACATATTAGTTTTAATGAAAGTAGAACATGCAGAAAATGTTTCAACTGAATCCCATGATTCTAAGTACCCAAACCAAAAACGGTATTCAAAAACTATTTTTCCAATTTTCTCGAAAACGGTTAAAGCTATCGCCTTGAAAATGGTTTCATTCGTTTTCCTAGCCCAAGAAGCCTATAAAAAGAGTACTTACAAGCTTATGAACTCAAAAACGTAAGCGTTACGATTTTTTCTGCGCGAATTTCGCCCCAAACTCCATCTTCCAGTGGGCGGATTTTGCTGGTTAACGAACTTGACCTTTCATATTGGACGACTAATTTTTGCACCAAATTTCATCAAAATCGGACCATTCGTCTTCGTATATATATATATATATATATATATATATATATATATATATATATATATATATATATACAAATTTGAACCACCGTTATTTTCGGTCTCTAGGGGTTCTGAAACGCGAAATTTTCTAGTTGGCACTTTCGGATTGTTTCATTGTATCAACCTTATAAGCGGGGTTCCTCCCTATGGGGGAGGGAGGAACCGCGCTAAAAGGAATGTGGGACACATCGCTTTATGATAGACTCCTATTTATGTGAGTACATATGGAGGCAGAGAAACTCAAATGAAGATGTTTTTGATAAAATCCTTAAGGATGTAGTAGAATTTTGGCCTCCAGATGTACTTGGAGGAACTGATTAAAAGTATGATAATGTTTTTGGTTATGTGTAAAAAGTTTTTATTAAATAAATCATATGTTCTTTTAACCCATATTTTTTTATTTATCAATAATAATAATGAGGGTTAAGGCGTGGGCTCTTAACACTCCGTGCCAAAGGTCGTGGGTTCGATTCCCACTAGGGGCGGTGGCTTTTCTTTCGAAAAAATAAAAGGCATCACCCCTATCCTGGCTAGAAAAGGGTGGTAACCTATAGATAACCCGTCCTAAAATTCATAGTTAATAATAAATGGACGTTAAAATTTAAATAAATTTATCAATAAGTAACTGTTACTAGATAAAATCACTGGCGGGCTTGTTCTAAACAAGACCCAAATTATTTTATCACGGATTCTTATTGGAAATGACTTGCTAATCACGAATATACCTCATTTTAGGGGTCGGAAATGTAGTCTTACATTTTGGACTTTGTAAGATCCAAATCTTACAAATATATTATGTAAGTAATCATGAGTAAATTAGCATGTATTTATGAAATTAGATAGCCATAAAAAAGGGAGGGGGGCGCAGGTGCAAAAGGTTTGGAAACCGCTGCCTTAATGTGACACATTTCCTTCCAATCGGGGTGTTTCTACGTGTTCTGGAATTGACGTTATATGCAAAACGTTTAGATTATACTTTTATTTGGAGAACCATTTGTTGCAAGTACCTTTTGAGATAATACAATAGTCATTTATATGGTTAGAAAAAGGAGTCTTTCTTCTTTTGAAATATTTCAATGACATAAAAATCGGATTATCTCAAGGAAAGATATTAAATTTAAAATTACGTCACATTAATTTTTCGCTTACAAATTTTTAGTCTCTTCCAGACTGGGAAAACTCATTATTTTTTGTTTTCAATGATATTTACCACATAAGGGTTTCTTGGGGTGCTGATTTTAAATCTGCTATTATTTGTTGTGTAAAAAAATGTATAATACTAGTTTACTTGGAAACGTGAGCATATTTTTGAATTTATTTGATGAAATATAAATTATTGTTTAACGATTATATTTTTCCTTTAATTTACTCTATAAAACAAATGAATTGGTGAAAGGATCATGTCGATATCATTTTCTAAACTCGATATAAAAAATAAAGCATTTTCGACCTATTTTATTTTATTTTTCGGCTCCTAAGGCGCATTGGACGGAACGCTCTGACACATGTCGACTATTTTTCGATGCATAATCACCAGAAAAAAAATGGACCAGATCTGTGACCCCAACGCTGTTTACTCCCCTTGTGAGTTCGTCGTATCGAAATAAATATTGCTAAGCACTTTACAAAATACTTAGGAAGTTTTGAATTGGTCTCCTTTCACTCTCCTCGTTTGATCCTTCTTCGAGATATTACTACCAGATGAAACACACACACACACACACACACACACACACACACACACACACACACACACACACACACACACACACACACACACATATATATACATATATATATATATATATTTGTGTTCATATATGTGTGTGTAGGTGTGTTGTGTAACTGAGAGTAAATCTCATATCGTGGGATATGTGAATACATTTGTTAAAAATACGTTCATGAGGACAACGTCGAATTCCATATGTAATTCAGAATGTTGGTCATGAATGTTTGACCTCTGAGCCTGGGTCAGGAGGATGGTCAGAAGAGTCATAAAGAAGTAGATTGGATGCCGGACTCGGTGTTCCTCAGGGAGGAGAAGCGGGACCTTTTTCAATTAAAGTTGGACTCTAGGAAGGGAGGCTCCTGATTGGCCAGGGCCTAGGTCACGTGGGACAGGTAATTACCAGAAGGGGAGGGGGGACTGGGACGTGAGAGGGGCAGGAGGTAGTATTCCCTCCTTGGATGTCGAGAAATAATCTACAATTAGTAGATACAATGAAGGATACTCCTTAAAATGTTATGGATACGAATATACTCGACATTTCTATATCATGCCGTTTTCTGCGCCATATTGCTGAAGATTCTGCTGAAGAGAGTTCTTTGAATCGAAATAAACATCACTAACCTGACTCACACACGTGTATATATATATATATATATATATATATATATATATATATATATATATATATATATATCTTTAGAAATGAATTTATTTTATTACCTTACACGATTCTCTTTATTTTACTTTTATTTTTTAATTATTTTTATTTTTTTTAATTTTTTTTATTTACGGCGCATCTACATCTAGGTCATTAGCGCCGACATCCAGGGTGCAGCGAGGAATTTTCCCAGCGAGCCGTGGGATGATGAAATTCCTGCCGGAGGTTGGGAATCGAACCCACCATCTCCAACCGCTTATGAATCCAAGGCGCTAGCCATTAGACCACGGGAGACCCCGATTCTCTTTATTATTTTAAAAGGAATTATTTGGCTCTTATGAAAGGAATAATTCTCACTGCAAACCTGATTTTTGTATTCAAATAATAGAAAAATGTATTCCTATTTTTACATGTTTTTTTTACCATTTAACTCTTAGAGGGACATGTATGCCCCACTTAAGAACCTTTTCCTTTGGAAGGCGATGAAGGGGCTCAGAAATTAGTAAATACCATTCCATCTATGGGAAAAATACAGAGGTAGCCCTAGGATATTTTTTAAGTAGTGGGTAGAACGAAGAATGAGTAGGTGAGACACTATTGCCCCAGTGATTGTTTAGGGTGAGGGTACTCAGTTGTGTCGCTTGCTACATGTCGCACAGTTTCATCCATTTCGTTTTCTGAATTGATCATATTGGAATATCCTAGTAAGTATTATACTTATTTTATTTTATTTAATGCTTTCAAGATTTGAATCTTTTAGCATGGGAGGGTTACCATATAATTTTGTTAGTTCCTATGGTTAGTTGCTTTAATCTAGTTACAATAATACCAATAAACCTAATATTTACAAATCTTGAATGAGAATAAAGTCTTTATTAATAAATTAACACAATAATGCCAAACTAATGCTAGTTAACCACACTACTGGGCCAATAATAAGAAACATTGTACTACTTAATAACTTCATAAAATACTTTTAATTTTGAATTGAACTGAAACAAGAATATATCTTGAGAAATATTTCTAATGATCTACAAAACTTGTTATAAAAAGATTATTGCCTATAAATTCTTTGTAAAATAAATGTTGTCGTTAAGTTCAAGCTCATTTATTTGAAACATTTTTTTTTGAATTATTTTACTAAATTAATGTCACTTCCATAAATAAATCAATCAAATCAAAAATAAGTTATGTGTATTCTAATGCACATATCTTTAAGGAAAATTTATTTTAATAACCTAATTTTTTTCAATTAAAATTAAATTCTAGTTAATTTATTTTACACTATTCAATTTTTATTATCAAATGTATACTTTATATAGCGGCAACATTATTATAACATATTTTTCTATTTAATTTATTAGGATTATGAAATAATCTATTAAATATATTTCTTTATTAGTACTTCTCATCATTTAAGAACATCTACATGAGATATACGTCATTCTGTCTCCGTCTTATATTTCATTTTTTTTTTGAAAAAATAATAATAATGGGAGAAATTAATATATTTTTACAGAAGACACCAACATTTGAGATTAACAAGAATACGGATTGTTGCTTTATGCTAAGATTTATCTTTATTCGGTAAATTTTTCGCGTTGCATTAGATTTAACTTAATATTTGTTAGTATGGAGCTCTGCAATGAAATGTTTACTTGATTCTTCAAGGAATATTATGTTTAGGAACATAGATCCAATTTATGTTCCAGTATATGTTTTAAGCTGATCATGAATGATTTCCTCCTGTTAATCTTAGACCTCCTGTGTCTCTAGCCTCTCGGATCTGCTTGGCGTTTGATTCCTTCCGCCTATATGCACACGAGGAAGTAAGCTTCTTGTTCCTCTCGAAGAATCGTGAAGATTGACAGATAACGGTAATGCCTGCTTCATCTTTAGACATGTCTGTGATGTTTGACTTGGACCATTCCATTACTTCTTGAAGAGAATAGGTTTTCCCTGCAATAATTAACTTATCCTGGATCAACTTTGCTGATATATTCTCACTTCTAGCTTTCCTCAAGTATGGAATAAGTTCTCTTCTTCTAGTTCTCACTTCTTTAGAATAATCTTCAGATATAGCTATAGATTTTCCTATTAATGTTTTTGTTGCTTTCAGTATTTCTTTTTTTAAACGAAGGGTAGTAAATTTAATTAAAATCGGTCTACTTCCGTTTCTCTCGTTTCCAAGGATTTTTATGAAGTCTATTTCCCGCAGACTGACACGTACTTTCATTTTGTCGTTAAATATTTTCAATACGGTTTCTTCCAGATCGTTATAACTGTTAATTTTTAAGTTAAAAATAATTATATTTTTCTTCCTCTTTTCAGTCTCAACGTATTTTTTAAATGAATTTTCTAAATGTTTATTCTTGATTTCTAATTCATTAATACTATCTTAAGTATTATACTTATTATATATTTGTTTTGCAATATTGACGCTAATAATACTAATAAGCTATTTGCCTAACATTTTATTCAACTTAGAATGAAGTTAAGCTAGCCAGAAAACATGACTGACAGATATTTTTATTCGTTCTATTTAATTCTGTTAATTTTCTTTTTATTCTTATAGGATATAATTCAAATTAGGAAGAAATTGAGGCTGTTCTGCTGTTGTTTAACATACTCAGACCTATATCAAATAATTCATTGACCAACAAATTCCGTTTCTTTCAAAGTTCAGTAAATAATATCAGTCAAACAAATAATTTTCATTAAAAGTAAGAAAATTGTTAATGAATGTAATCATTTTTATTAGAAAAGATTGTTAGAATAAAACACTTGTATTTAACTAAAAATTTCAGTCAAATAAATCAATTTCATTCAATAGACATTTTCATTCAACTAAATAATTTTTATTCAATAAAAATTTTCATTCAATAAATCATTGATATTCAATAATGAATAAAAAGAAAAAGTTGCGTTATTCATTAAATGGCTGAATAATAAATGAAAAATTATTCTTTATTCGGAACGAAATATCAACATTATTCCTTATTCTGAATACATTTTGCCCAACACTGATACACGTACACACACGCACACAAACATTGTCTCTAACATATTACGTATGCATGAATTGTCGGGACCACTCAGAGGGTGGGATGTAGGTCCCACCCTATTTCTTGGAAGCAAAAAGTACAATAAGTACTGATAGGCAGGTGTTTTGCAATTTTATACAGTATAAAAAAAAAAAAAAAAAAGAAATATTTTTTCATGAAAAAAGGTTTTGTGCATTAAAGCGCTAACGGCGTATCAACGATTGGGGGAAAGGAATATTGACATCCTCTTTTTGGTAGTTTTTATTCAAAATATGACATCAGTTTCAAGAGAAAATTATGTCGTGATCCCTTCGGAATGAAGCCCATTGATGGCAAAAACCAATAATTTATTATTTTAACTACTAACTAAACCCATGCATTTCACTTATTAGACCAGGGCTCCTAAATGGAACGGACGTATTGACTTCGGAACCAGGATGTCCATGCATAGCACACCTAAGGCCGGATCCCTATATATTGGGATTGGACGCCCATGCGTAGCACACCTAAGGCCGGATCCCTATATATTGGCATTGGACGCCCATGCATAGCACACCTAAGGCCGGATCCCTATATATTGGCATTGGATGCCCATGCGTGGCACATCTAAAGGCCGGATCCCTATATATTGGCATTGGACGCCCATGCGTAGCACACCTAAAGGCCGGATCCCTATATATTGGGATTGGACGCCCATGCATAGCACACCTAAAGGCCGGATCCCTATATATTGGGATTGGACGCCCATGCATAGCACACCTAAGGCCGGATCCCTAAATATTGGGATTGGACACGGTATTCTTCAGAGAGGAGAAGCTGAGATTATTTTTAGCGTTGTTTGACACGTAATTGGTCTAGCATTTAAATGACAAAACAACAATTTTTGAGATGAATCCATTCTTTCCGTCTGACTGAATGTCCTAAACGGGTTTCATCACCATTTGCAGTTTTCTCTAAATCTATGCAGATCTGGGAAAAAATAAAATAAACACCTAACATAGCTCGTTCGTAATAAAAATCTATTTTCATTCTGTATGGTTACTAATTTGCGTCCTATGTTTACGTTGTGATGGGCTGACTAATACATTAGTGAAGTGAAGGTAAGTGTTAAAGGTTTCGAAATCTTGTAGGTTCAGTTGTGAGTCATTGCAGACCCAATGCATGCATTTAATACGAACGAACGTGTTGACAAATACTTCTTATCCGTACCAACACCTGGGAATACCTAAACTTTAATCCTAAGGTATAGGAGGGGGTAATCAAATAGAACATACTTCCCTAAGAGTTGTGTGAACAACAATCCGCAGATGCTTCATGGTAGATTTAAGCAGTTCGGCAGGCTTAAACTAATTAGCAAAGCTCTCATTATTATTGTTTTAAAAGGGAGACATAAGAAGCTTTTCTCAGGTTCTGAGAATTATTTCCTCGTAACTCCCGCCCCTGTCTGGAAAGGTTTTAATCTTTTCAGACTCCTGGAGTCTTTGTGGCAAAAGTAATTCATTCCGAGAACTGATCAAGGAAAATCCATTCATACCGATTCGACATTAATGACAGTTGAAGTTATTTGGGAAACTAGTTTATTACATTCAGTTCGGATTTAAGGAAATTTGAATAGATTTTGTTTCTTCCTTTTAGTTTCTTACAAACTATATTTTAATTCCGGTATAACACTACCGCTATGCCTTTTGCAGTGTTTAAAATATTTTTCTAATCCTCTTTAGCAGTGATTACATTTATCACGGATATGGAAAACGTTATTGGAAAATATTTCAAAGAAGCAAAATTATTGACCAAAAAATGTATAGTAATGATAAATGTTTATATTAGTTAAGCGGAGTAGGGCTGTATTTTTGGAGCCGTGTTTTTCTCGATCCGATCCGATTTCGTTTGACCGACAGCGGCCGACGTGAATGCCTACATTGATCCTGACCCAATACGATCCGATCTAGTCACAGCTCGTCAGCAATGACTTCGTAGTGAAGTGAAAATGAGTGATTAATTTAAGAAATACAGTGGACTCTTACTTATACCGACCATTTAGTCATACGACGAATATTTCGTTTCCCGGCGAAACTCCATTTAATCCTGTGTAATGAATTATTCACTTGTGCGATATTCAGTTATATGCAATTTTCACTTATACGAAAGATAATTTGTTCCCCTGGTGTAAATACTATTCAGTTATACGAAGAGACAACAGCTGTTCCACGAAATGTTTACAGACTTACCAGTGACTTACCCCCCCCCCCCCCCAGTCTATCTCTCACTCATCTCAGTTCTTCCATGTCATTCTAGTAATCCAGCCCTGTTCTATCCACTCTATCTTGTGTGATTTCCTTCCTTTCCGCACAAATAACGAGGCTTGAATTCACCGGTTAGTTCACCCGTTGATCACCGAAGTTAAGCAACGTCGGGCGTCGTCAGAACCTGAATGGGTGACCGACCACGTGCTGTTGGTATTATAAAAGGGTGGCAACCTGTAGATAGCCCGGCGTTAGTAGCCTAATTGTTGATACGCCGTTAAACAGGAAAAAAAAAAAAATAACAAGGCATGTGCCAGTGATTCATCGCCACTCCAATCTATCGTTTTTCAATTCTCTATTTAGAAGCCGTGTTCTATTGTCCTTTCATTCATGAGTAAAAAAAAAAAATAAATAACAAAACTTTCACTTGAATACATAATAAAAATCCTGAAAGAAGTTGATGACAACCCCAATGAAAAAAAAAATAGACTTAGCTAAACAGTTGAAATTACCTTTGTCTACTCTTCCGACTACTCTCGGTAGGGAGAAAGAAATTGAGGACACTTTTGTGATATGAAGCATGAAAATATAATAATGTAAAACGATATCTAACAACAAAATTTATACAAACAACAAGTGGTAGAGCAGTGAAATAAAAAACTACATACCAATGACAAATATAGTAGCTAATAGTAACATGTAGTTTCTTATTTCTTTGTAAAATCAATTAATGTTACTAATTACTATTAAAATCAATTATGGTACCTATTTACTTTTTCATTCTACTCATTCTAAGAATTTAAGACGATATGTTCTTTTATAAGTTAATTGTATCTATAGTCCTGTTACCTATCACAATTATAAATGTCTTTTGTTTTCTGTATTAATTTCTTCTTTTTTTTTTGTCATTTTAGCTGACGAAGGCTACCAAGGAGTAGCCGAAATTTCCGAAATATAGATTTTTTAAAACAAAATCATATTGTGGTTTATTTAGCCGAATCCCAACCATTCCATCTTTACTTATCACCTCGACGGCTAACTATCTAATCATCGTGACCTTTCAAATTAGACGATAGATTTTTGTACCAAATTTCGTTAAAATCGGACCATTTTTGAGCTTGCTAGAGCGCGAACAGACAAGCATATATATATATAACTATATATATATATATATATATATATATATATATATATATATATATATATATATATAGTGGACTAATAAGTTGGAGGACCTAGATTTTAGATTTTTAAGTAATAGATTTTTTCTCCTAGTGTCTCATATCTAGATCATGGGTTGAATTCGGCCTCCCTGGCCGTCCCTAGGCCAACACAGCCTTTAATTAATTTAATAATGGTTACCCTAGGTGCTAATGACTCTGGCAGTCGAAGCAGCCAAGGGGAAAATCAGGCGGCCGGAGTATAGTACTGACCAAACTATCTCCCTAGTGTGCCGTATGGTCATGAATCAGATATCTCTATATAATCTGCCCCTCAGGGCCCTCGAGGCCTGTTAACCCTTGAGTGGTCACCTGCATATTACTTACATTACAGGTCACCTCGGGTCATTTTGACCCGACTTTTATTTAAACTTTTTCTTTATAAAAAATGGGAAATAAAAACTACTTTGTTTTTGTAATTCATAATAAAATGTATTAACTTGATTTGTGCATTGATTTTGTTTCTTTTTAAATGCTTTAAATGAAAATACTTGAACTTGAAATTTAGTCTATGAAAACGCATATTAAAAGAAAATAGATCTATTTCTTTTTTTAAAAATGCAAAATTATGAATTATTTATATTAGATACAATTAGGAAAAAATTATTTCATGGGAATTTTACTCAAACAATTATTAGACTCAGTAGAAACATTTGAATATTTTGAGTCTTTTGTACTCGGGCATACAGAACACCTTTTGGATTTATTCTCCCTGCTGGTCGCTGCTTATTCAGTCACTGGTAGAACAACTATTCCCTGATTATCTAAATAAGAATTGAGCCTTATTTTCAAAGTCTTTGGTAAGGTTTGGCATACTGACTTCGCAATTAGATGACTTTGGAGAAGTTGAAGCCCAAGGTCAAAAATATACGAAGGGTCATTTTGAAATTGATGTTTTTAGCGCGGTTCCTCCCTCCCCGATAGGGAGGAACCCCGCTTATAAGGTTGATACAATGAAACAATCCGGAAGTGCCGACTAGAAAATTTCGCGTTTCAGAACCCCTAGAGACCGAAAATAACGGTGGTTAAAATTTGTATATATATATATATATATATATATATATATATATATATATATATATATATATATATATATATATATATATATATATATATATATATATATATATATATATATATATATATATATATATATATATGTATATATATATATATTTGTCTGTTCGCGAATTTCTGGCCTCCCTAATGGTCCGATTTTGATGAGATTTGGTACAAAAATCTGTCGCCCGATTTAAAAGGTCAAGTTCGTTGACCAGCAAAATCCGCCCACTGGAAGATGGCGTTTGTGGCGAAATTCGCGCAAAAAAAATCGTAACGCTTACGTTTTTGAGTTCATAAGCTTGTAAGTACTTGTTTTATAGGCTTTTGTGGCTAGGAAAACGAATGAAACCATTTTCAAGGTGATAGCTTTAACCGTTTTTGAGAAAAATACTTTTTGAATACCGTTTTTGGTTTGGGTACTTAGAATCATGGGATTCAGTTGAAACATTTTCTGCATGTTTTACTATCATTAAAACTAATACGTTGAAATTTTGTTTACGTTTGGAGTTAAGGAAGGGTTAGAATAAAATATTTTATTAACAGACATAAAAAGTTTTGGTAACTTTGTATATTTTCCTTAATATATTGAAAAAGGTTGAGAATCTTGGTAAACGAAAGAATACCATTAGAAAGCTTACTAAATGCTCTACAAAAAAGTTTCTGATGAAAGTTTTTATTAGGCGATTTCAATCGGAGAAATAAGGGCTTAAAACATTAAAGTAATTGATTTTGCTTATTCGAACTGTTCTTTTAGTCTGTTTTTATTCCTTGTTATTTTTTAATTGCTTATAGTTGGATAATGTATTTTACTATAAAACAGATTAGGCAAAATAAGAAAAACAATTCATTGTTCAAATATAGCTTGCCAAGAGAAAGATTCGATGACGTCTTTTGAATATTTTCAATTGCCTTTATGCTGTTGGTTTTTTTATTTTATTTTTTAATTGATTTTATCTTTAGAATCATTACTATAGTAAAAATACACAGGAATATGTGAAAATTTTTGATATTTTCCAATTCATTGAAACGTATGAAATGAAGTACCGGTAGAAGAGGTTTCTAGGGTCTTGCGGACCCGACCCCAGGTATAGCCATAAAACGCTTTGAACAAAGGCCGAGGAAAATATTATCTGTTTCTATTCTATGCTTTTCAAATGAGAATAGGGATATGAACAGGATCCGGGGTCTCCCGAGGTCTAATGGCTAGCGCCTTGGATTTATAAGCGGGAGATGGTGGGTTCAATTCCCAACCTCCGGCAGGAATTTTATCATCCCACGGCTCGCTGGTAAAATTCCTCGCTACACCCTGGATGTCGGCGCTAATGCCCTAGATGTAGATGCGCCGTAAAAAAAAAAAAAAAAAAAAAAAAAAAATGAACTGGAACCGCGCTAAGATGACGCAGTTCCTGCGAGTCGGACTTTTTTGTAAGTGATTTTGTTTAAATACTATCTATGAATTAATGCCCGTAAAATTCATCAAATGAAGAAATGCAGCTAGGAGCTGTCTATTAGTTTTTCGTCAGTCTCACAATAACAGTTACACAAGTGGTCACCTCGGGTCATAACGGGTAAAATAAAAGGAACAATTATCAATAGCACTGCCAAATATAAACTGGATTAAAGGAGGGATGAAAGTGGAGGGTAAGCAAAAGGCTCAAACATGTACTTGCAGGATTTGATATGAATGTACTGGAAAGAAGAAAGTGTCAGGTCACTATGACCCGACGTGACCACTCAAGGGTTAAGGGACTCATTTCTTTTTTAACCCATTAGCACCGTGCGTTACCATATGGTAATGCCAATATCTAAGCGATAATAGAAAATTATATTTTCTACTAAGTAATGTATAATATATTATATTGGGTTGGGTCGGGACCAATGTAGGCACCTCCATTGAGATGGTTGTGCTTGTTTTTCTTCCGAACGTCGGTGGCTATCGGATCGGGTCCAATTTAGGTGCCCTCTAAGACAGATAATAGACTTGTATTGTATGTATGTATATATATGTATATATATATATATATATATATATATATATATATATATTCTTCTACTATATATTTGTCAAATACCACTCACTTACAAGGGGAGTATACAGCGATTTGGTCACCGATTTGGACCAATTTATTTCTGGTGATTCTACATCGAAAAATAGTCGACATGTGTCCGAGCGTTCCGTCCAACGCGCCTCAGGAGCCGAGAAATAAAATAAAAGAAATTGAAAATTCTTTATTTTTTATATCGAGTTTAGAAAATGATATCGACATGATTCTTTCACCAATTCATTTGTTTTATAGAGCAGATTAAAAGAAAAATGTAATCGTTAAAACATAATTTATATTTCCTCAAATATATTCAAAAATATGCTTTCCTGTTCAGGTAAACTAGTATTATACATTTTTCTATACCAAAAATAATAGCAGATTTAAAATCAGCACCCCAAGAAACCCTAATTTACTGAATATCATTGAAAACAAAAAATAATGATTTTTCATAGTCTGGAAGAGACTAAACATTTGTAAGCGAAAAGGTAATGTAACGTATTGAAATTCAATACCTCCCCTTGAGATAATCCGATTTTTACGTCATTGAAATCTTTCGAAAGGAGAAAGATTCCTTTTGCTAACCATATAAATGACTATTGTATTATCTCAAAAGGTACTTGCGAAAAATGGTTTTCAAAATAAAAATAAAATGTAAACTTTTTTGCATATAAGGTCAATTCCGGAACACGTAGAAACACCCCGATTGGACGGAAATGTGTCACATTATGGCCTTTATTGACCCTCCAGGTTTGGTTTGGATCGGGTAAATTTTCTTTGAAATATGGCCGGATTCTTGAATCTTTAACAAAATCTTTATTCCCAAAATTTGAATTTAGGGGGTTTTCAATGTGCTAAAAACGAATCTGACATCCGTTTTTAAATCAAAAATTGTTTCATAATCGATAACTTTTTAAATGTAGGTTTATGGAATATTTTGGCATAATAATGACTTCTACAGAGTCGAGTATGTAAAACAATTTTTTATTTAAAAACGGATGTTTCATTCGTTGTCTTATGTCAAGAAACCTATAAAACAAGTACCTGCAAGCATATAAACACCAAAACGTAAGCGCTACGATTTTTTTGCGCGAATTTCGCCCCAAACACTATCTTCTAGTGGGCAGATTCTGCTGGTTAACGAACTTGACCTTTCAAATTAGACGACAGATTTTTGTACCAAATTTCGTTGAAATCGGACCATTTTTTGAGCTTGCGAGAGCGCGAACAGACAAGCATATATATATAAATATATACATATATATATATATATATATATATATATATATATATATATATATATATATATACAAATTTGGGCCACCTATATTTTCGCGATCTATAGGGTCTGAAACGTGAAAGTTTCTAGTCGGCAATTCCGGATTGCGTCATGAGTCATGAGGTCAACCTCATAAGCGGGTTCTCCCTATGGAGATAGGGAGTAACCGCGCTAAAAAACAAAGCCAAATGAAATTAAATTATTCCCACTTCCAGTCTGCGTACTTATAGTCTGTATGTCTACACACGTCCGCGCTGCGTACTACAGCTTGGATGTCTACCCACCTTCCGTCTACGTCCAGTCAGTCTGGATGTTTAAACATGCCTGGTCTGCGTCCTCTAAGTGTTTATGTCTACCCACCTTCCGTCCAGTCAGTCTGAATGTCTAAACATGCCTGGTCTGCGTCCTCTAAGTGTTTATGTCTACACCCACCTTCCGTCCTGTCAGTCTGGATGTCTAACCATGCCTGGTAGGCGTCCTCTAAGTCCTTATGTCTACCCACCTTCCGTCCAGTCAGTCTGGATGTCTAACCATGCCTGGTAGGCGTCCTCTAAGTCCTTATGTCTACCCACCTTCCGTCCAGTCAGTCTGGATGTCTAACCATGCCTGGTAGGCGTCCTCTAAGTCCTTATGTCTACCCACCTTCCATCCAGTCAGTCTGGATGTCTAACCATGCCTGGTAGGCGTCCTCTAAGTCCTTATGTCTACCCACCTTCCGTCCAGTCAGTCTGGATGTCTAACCATGCCTGGTCTGCGTCCTCTAAGTCTTTATGTCTACCCACCTTCCGTCTACGTCCAGTCACCCACTTTCGGTCTGCAAACTGATAGTCTGAATGTCTCCTAACTTCTGGGGTACGGTCTGTTGGTCTGAATGCCTACCCAGTTCGAGTCTGCGCTCTGTCATTCTGGAAATCTACCCACCACCGGTCAACGTCTTGTCAGTCTGGACGTATACCCAGTTCCGTTCGACTTCCTGTACCCTTAAGGGCCTCTCTGCATTCTTTTATTGAACTGGATGTCAGCTGAATGTGGTCCGGAGATGAGAACGATATGTGCCGAAATTAAACATGATGTAAGTGGAAACTAGCCTGAGCGTCAGCATGAACTGAACCCCAAGTGTACAGGAATAGAGGAGGGAAGGTTAAAACAGAAACTTGCTAAAAACGAGCGGCTAAATCAATTCCTCTATTAAATGAATTTTGGCAGAAGCTTCAAAGCAGAAAGGAATAAAGGATGAAGTCCAAAGAGCGAAAACCCGCTGTGCTTCGAGCGGAGTATTAATAATATGACAAACTGATGAACAATATATGTATATCACACTAGTATTTCTAAAGTGTCACAACTTGGATTTGGTAGTTATAAGAGAGCCTAAACTGTTGATATTCTTTGCAATGATTGTCTTGTTGGCCAATGTGTTTAGCCTAATTAATTTGAGCGTTTTTTTATGTATCTAAAGCTTTGAGACGATGGATTTAAGCAGAGAAATGTAGAAGGTAAAGTCTATTCAATGGACGGACAACTTCGCCCTCCCTTTAGTCCTGTAGAAATTAAAACTTTAGCGAAAGGATAAAAGATACTGGGAAAATACTTCTTTATTAATATTGCTTTGACGGGAGTAAAGAAATTCCTTTTCATGAATGCAAAATGTTCTTTACAGAACTGAATTGGTTACAGAAATATTTCTCTCTATTTATAAACCTGTTTTACATTCTGGACAGAAATATTTATAATAAATTACCTAACGGGGGCGTTTCAGTATTGAAGCAATTTTTGTCGGGATTCCCAATAGTAACCGTTGGCCTTATTCTCAATTTGGGAATATGGTCAACGTTTCCGTAACTACGTTAAAGACAACGGGATTTATTCAGATTATCAGGCTATCCTGGCTACAAAAGGGTGGGGATACATAGATAACCCGTACAGAAGTGCTTAGTTAATTATAAATGGACGTTCAAATTTAAATAATTATTCAGATTATTCCCCTAACCTGCCTGTTATTTTATCTAGTATCAATTATTAGCATACATATGATTTAGCGGGGACCAAACATTTGGTGGTTACAATGCGCAGTGGCACTTGCGGATGCGCAGTGGTATTCGCGCATGCGCAGTGGGCATGTACGAAAAAGAAGACTGTATGTGTCACAAAAAAGTGTACCCTGGCGTTTGCGCATGCGCAGTGGCGTGGCCATGTACGAAAAAGAAGACTGTAAGTGTCACAAAAAAGTGTCCACTGGTGTTCGCGTATGAGTAGCGGCGTTCGCTTATGCGTATAGGCGTTCGCGCATGCGTAGGGGCCATGTACGAAAAAGAAGACTTTATGTGTGACAAAAAAGTATCCGCTGGTGTTCGCGCATGCGCAGTGGCGTCCGCGCATGCACTGTGGCATTCGTGCATGCGCAGTAGCGTTCGCGCATGTACGAAAAAGAAGACTGTATGTGTCACAAAAAAGTGTCCGCTGGCGTTCGCGAATGAGTAGTGGCGTTCTCTTATGCGTAGTGGCGCTCGCACACGTGTGGTGGCCATGTACGCAAAAGAAGACCGTATGTTATACAGTACATTACATAGGTTTGTTTGGTGACCTAAAGCATATTTATGTTCCTGTTTTTATTTATTTAGGGCTTCAACATTGTAGGAATTATTTATTGATAGAATAAATGTTACAGGTTAAAGAAACATATGATTTATTTAATAATAGGAATTTTGTATAATTTTTAAATATAACCAAACAACTTAATATACCTTTGATGAGTTACTCCAGGTACGTAGGTCTAAAATTCTACAAATGCAATTAAGGCCTAATTCACACACAAGTAGCGAGTAGGGCTGGCGTGGTTCGGGCTTGGTGGTGGTTTTTGCCATCTGATCCAATGGTCCAACCCACGCTGAAGTGGCGTGGTGGTAGGGTGGAACTGGCGCCCTCGCCACACCACTTCCAAACCACTCGTGGCGTATCGAAGTGGTATGCCTCTTACAAACCAGTCATTCCTCCTCATCTCATTTATAGTTAGCACGGTTCTTATATATATATATATATATATATATATATATATATATATATATATATATATATATATATATATGTATATATATGTATATATATATATATATATACATACATTTTTTTAAAAAAAGTATATTATTTCATTGTAAAAAAATCCTAACCAATGTGCCTGTGTTTAATATTTTTAAAGAAAAAAAAATAACACAGATACAAATATAAATATCTACTAAAAAATAGCAATAAAAATGAAGCATTTTATTAAGGTTATACTTAGTTTTAATCTAGGACCTATAACTGAAAATATATTCTTTATTTGTATTGCTTTTTTTTTTAAATATAATAGTAATATGTTATATTGTATTCCTGTTCAGGTAAAAATCTGTAACTGAAGTTTTTTTCTATGAATAAAAAAGTAAGTGATGCAAGAGTTATGTTATTTATGACAAAAGGAAAGTTTTAAAAACATTTTGCTTCAAATACACTTTCAGATTTTTAAAAAAAAAAAGTTTAAGAATCACGAGCTCTTATTTAAGGATAGTCCTTCTATCATAGGAAGTAGGGGCATCTAAAAAGAAAACAAATTTAAGATATTTTTCTTGCAGTTATGGACAACAATGAATTAAAGCTATTTGCGAATTTAAATAAGGACATATATTATACTTTGGTTTGGCGAGCAAGAATATTTTGATAGAATTTCAACTGTATTTATACAATTGTAACTGTCAGAGGATATAACAATTTCAGACAAAAGAAAGCATATATAACAATTTAATAGAACTGCTGTGAGTAAATATGCATATGAAGAAGGCAGCAATGGGCGAGGGATAATAATTTTGTCCAAATCATATAAAGAAGCAAGTCGAGAGGCCTACGCCACTATTTCTAGATAAAATATGTATCTTTGAAGATCGAGGGGAAGAAGAGTATCCCACTCGAGAGGCCTACGCCACTATTTCTAGATAAAATATGTATGTTTGAAGATCGAGGGGAAGAAGAGTATCCCACTCGAGAGGCCTACGCCACAATTTCTAGATAAAATATGTATCTTTGAAGATCGAGGGGAAGAAGAGTATCCCACTCGAGAGGCCTACGCCACAATTTCTAGATAAAATATGTATGTTTGAAGATCGAGGGGAAGAAGAGTATCCCACTCGAGAGGCCTACGCCACAATTTCTAGATAAAATATGTATGTTTGAAGATCGAGGGGAAGAAGAGTATCCCACTCGAGAGGCCTACGCCACAATTTCTAGATAAAATACGTATGTTTGAAGATCGAGGGGAAGAAGAGTATCCCACTCGAGAGGCCTACGCCACAATTTCTAGATAAAATATGTATGTTTGAAGATCGAGGGGAAGAAGAGTATCCCACTCGAGAGGCCTACGCCACTATTTCTAGATAAAATATGTATGTTTGAAGATCGAGGGGAAGAAGAGTATCCCACTCGAGAGGCCTACGCCACAATTTCTAGATAAAATATGTATGTTTGAAGATCGAGGGGAAGAAGAGTATCCCACTCGAGAGGCCTACGCCACAATTTCTAGATAAAATATGTATGTTTGAAGATCGAGGGGAAGAAGAGTATCCCACTCGAGAGGCCTACGCCACTATTTCTAGATAAAATATGTATCTTTGAAGATCGAGGGGAAGAAGAGTATCCCACTCGAGAGGCCTACGCCACAATTTCTAGATAAAATATGTATGTTTGAAGATCGAGGGGAAGAAGAGTATCCCACTCGAGAGGCCTACGCCACAATTTCTAGATAAAATATGTATGTTTGAAGATCGAGGGGAAGAAGAGTATCCCACTCGAGAGGCCTACGCCACAATTTCTAGATAAAATACGTATGTTTGAAGATCGAGGGGAAGAAGAGTATCCCACTCGAGAGGCCTACGCCACAATTTCTAGATAAAATATGTATGTTTGAAGATCGAGGGGAAGAAGAGTATCCCACTCGAGAGGCCTACGCCACTATTTCTAGATAAAATATGTATGTTTGAAGATCGAGGGGAAGAAGAGTATCCCACTCGAGAGGCCTACGCCACTATTTCTAGATAAAATATGTATGTTTGAAGATCGAGGGGAAGAAGAGTATCCCACTCGAGAGGCCTACGCCACTATTTCTAGATAAAATATGTATGTTTGAAGATCGAGGGGAAGAAGAGTATCCCACTCGAGAGGCCTACGCCACTATTTCTAGATAAAATATGTATGTTTGAAGATCGAGGGGAAGAAGAGTATCCCACTCGAGAGGCCTACGCCACTATTTCTAGATAAAATATGTATGTTTGAAGATCGAGGGGAAGAAGAGTATCCCACTCGAGAGGCCTACGCCACTATTTCTAGATAAAATATGTATGTTTGAAGATCGAGGGGAAGAAGAGTATCCCACTCGAGAGGCCTACGCCACAATTTCTAGATAAAATATGTATGTTTGAAGATCGAGGGGAAGAAGAGTATCCCACTCGAGAGGCCTACGCCACAATTTCTAGATAAAATATGTATGTTTGAAGATCGAGGGGAAGAAGAGTATCCCACTCGAGAGGCCTACGCCACAATTTCTAGATAAAATATGTATGTTTGAAGATCGAGGGGAAGAAGAGTATCCCACTCGAGAGGCCTACGCCACAATTTCTAGATAAAATATGTATGTTTGAAGATCGAGGGGAAGAAGAGTATCCCACTCGAGAGGCCTACGCCACAATTTCTAGATAAAATATGTATGTTTGTAGATCGAGGGGAAGAAGAGTATCCCACTCGAGAGGCCTACGCCACTATTTCTAGATAAAATATGTATTTTTGAAGATCGAGGGGAAGAAGAGTATCCCACTCGAGAGGCCTACGCCACTATTTCTAGATAAAATATGTATGTTTGAAGATCGAGGGAAAGAAGAGTATCCCACTCGAGAGGCCTACGCCACAATTTCTAGATAAAATATGTATGTTTGAAGATCGAGGGGAAGAAGAGTATCCCACTCGAGAGGCCTACGCCACTATTTCTAGATAAAATATGTATGTTTGAAGATCGAGGGGAAGAAGAGTATCCCACTCGAGAGGCCTACGCCACAATTTCTAGATAAAATATGTATGTTTGAAGATCGAGGGGAAGAAGAGTATCCCACTCGAGAGATCGAGGGGAAGAAGAGTATCCCACTCGAGAGGCCTACGCCACAATTTCTAGATAAAATATGTATGTTTGAAGATCGAGGGGAAGAAGAGTATCCCACTCGAGAGGCCTACGCCACAATTTCTAGATAAAATATGTATGTTTGAAGATCGAGGGGAAGAAGAGTATCCCACTCGAGAGGCCTACGCCACAATTTCTAGATAAAATATGTATGTTTGAAGGTCGAGGGGAAGAAGAGTATCCCACTCGAGAGGCCTACGCCACAATTTCTAGATAAAATATGTATGTTTGAAGATCGAGGGGAAGAAGAGTATCCCACTCGAGAGGCCTACGCCACAATTTCTAGATAAAATATGTATGTTTGAAGATCGAGGGGAAGAAGAGTATCCCACTCGAGAGGCCTACGCCACAATTTCTAGATAAAATATGTATGTTTGAAGATCGAGGGGAAGAAGAGTATCCCACTCGAGAGGCCTACGCCACAATTTCTAGATAAAATATGTATGTTTGAAGATCGAGGGGAAGAAGAGTATCCCACTCGAGAGGCCTACGCCACAATTTCTAGATAAAATATGTATGTTTGAAGATCGAGGGGAAGAAGAGTATCCCACTAAAGAGGCCTACGCCACAATTTCTAGATAAAATATGTATGTTTGAAGATCGAGGGGAAGAAGAGTATCCCACTCGAGAGGCCTACGCCACAATTTCTAGATAAAATATGTATGTTTGAAGATCGAGGGGAAGAAGAGTATCCCACTCGAGAGGCCTACGCCACAATTTCTAGATAAAATATGTATGTTTGAAGATCGAGGGGAAGAAGAGTATCCCACTCGAGAGATCGAGGGGAAGAAGAGTATCCCACTCGAGAGATAGAGGGGAAGAAGAGTATCCCACTCGGGAGATAGAGGGGAAGAAGAGTATCCCACTCGAGAGGTCTACGCCACAATTTCTAGATAAAATGCTTGGCCTTGAACACAATAGGAGATATGAGACCACAAGGGTCAAACAATTTAGCTCTATCAGACAGCACAATTCTTTTAGTAGTGGTCGTGGGATGACCATAAAGGAGTTCAGGAACGGGGTACCTTAAACTGTCCCCTGAAGGGTGCCAGTCAAGTCCTAATGCTTTGACCACCTTGTCTATAGACAACAACCTATCACCTTCGGGAAGATCCTTGATTAAAGTAATTTGCAGACCATTTCTTCAGCTTAAATACCGCAGAGGACAACATGCCTATCAATTGATTGCGGAGTTTGATGGCACCAGTTAAAGAATCCGTTCCACCCTGGAAATCATCAACAAATGAGTTTCTTAAAATCAATGAGCTAGCTAAAGGGTAGCGTTCCTTTTCCGTCATAGCTAATTCCCTGAGAGTTCTTAAGGCACTCCAGGGTGCAGAACATGTACCATAGGTAACAGTGTTAAGTGCAAAAACCTCAATAGCCTTATCATGCAAATCACGCCTCAATATGCACTGGAATGGTTGATCATGTTGGTGGATGGAAATCTTTCGAAACGATTGTTCGATATCACATGCAAAAAGTCCAACTCGCAGGAAATGCATCATCTTAGCGCGGTTCCGTTCATATCCCTAGTGTCATTTGAAAAGCTTAGAAAAGAAATAATCTTATTTTTTTATATATATCTTGTGAAAATTGTCGAAATCCTCTCGAACATCTCGAATAAAAGTGATATTAAGGCGTCAGGGACACCGACAGTAGTTAACTTATACACAGAAGCGGAAATTACACAATCCGGCTCTAATTCTAAAGCAAAGCTCTATAAATCAATACAAAATATGCCTAATAAAAGCTCTATTACGCTGGAACAGCAACATTGCAACCCCAACTTCTAACATACTCAGTAATTTGTTACACTATTTTCAAATTTGTCGCTCCAGCCGTTTCCGAGAAAACGTGGCTGTGCTAGCGTAATATTACGCCAGCACAGCCACCCCCGTAACTTTTGATCTAATTGTCTGACGAAATTCAGATTGGTACGAGAATTTGTTGCTAATTTGTTGCTCTAGAATGACACCAATCACGAATTTGTCGCTCCAGCCGTTTCCGAGAAAACGTGGCTGTGCTACCGTAATATTACGCCAGCACAGCCACCCACGTAACTTTTGATCTAATTGTCTGACGAAATTCAGATTGGTACGAGAATTTGTTGCTAATTTGTTGCTCTAGAATGACACCAATCACGAATTTGTCGCTCCAGCCGTTTCCGAGAAAACGTGGCTGTGCTACCGTAATCTTACGCCAGCACAGCCACCCCCGTAACTTTTGATCTAATTGTCTGACGAAATTCAGATTGGTACGAGAATTTGTTGCTAATTTGTTGCTCTAGAATGACACCAATCACGAATTTGTCGCTCCAGCCGTTTCCGTGAAAACGTGGCTGTGCTACCGTAATATTACGGCAGCACAGCCACCCCCGTAACTTTTGATTTAATTGTCTGACGAAATTCAGACTGGTACTAGAATTTGTTGCTAATTTGTTGCTCTAGAATGACACCAATCACGAATTTTTCGCTCCAGCCGTTTCCGAGAAAACGTGGCTGTGCAAGCATAATATTACGCCACGAGTTCGGACGCATAGCGCAGGAAATCACGTGACCTTGAGCAAGTTTTTTCATTAAGGTCATAATTGGTTCGACAAATACGACCGATATTCCATTTTTCCTATATATTTAAGCCGAAATCGCCCTGAGAACACTTTGAAGTGAGTAACGAATATTTTAAGGTGAGTGCTAATTCCCATGATTTTCGAAGATTATGAAACGACTGTGTATGTAATTAAACATTTGTTTACATGGGCATATATAAGGGGGGGGGCTGAGGGGCTGCAGCCCCTCCCGGAATTTTGATTTCATGGTAATAACCAGAGATCGAAAATAACTATTTTTATTTCAAATGAGTTTCACTTAACCTTTAATTTTTAGCACTTTCCTCCGAAGGAAAGTAGCTATTGAGGTTGGACTCATGACGGAATTTTTGAAAAATTTCTTCAAATCTTTATCGATCCTACCTAGTAGACACCGAAAATGACCCCCGTTAAAATTTATATATATCTATATATATATATATATATGCATATATATATATATATATATATATGTGTCTGTTAACACGATAGCGGCCAGAGTTTTTGTTTTTTCGTCACGAAACTTGGTATATAGCATTCAATTAGCAAACGATTGAACGAGTTCGTTAACCACCAAAATCGGTCCACCGGAAGGGGGGGTTTACCCCGAACCCAAAACACTAATTTGACCATTTCAGCCGTAATATTTGTTATATTTCAACAAAACTTGGTATTCGTAGTGGTAATATAGAGAGAAAAGTGAGATATAAAAATGAACTAAATCGGTTCATGAGGAGGGGGGGTTTACTCCGGACCGACAATACCAATTCGCCACTACCAGCCGTGATTTTAGGTATATTTCGACGAAACTCTGTATTCATAGTGGTAATCTACAGGTAAATATGTGTTGTAAAAATAAACTAAATCGGTTCATTAGGAGGGGGGGGGGGGTTTACTCCAGACCCACAATACCAATTCGCCACTACCAACCGTGATTTTTGGTATATTTCGACGAAACTCGGTATTCGTAGTGGTAATCTACAGGTAAATATGTGTTGTAAAAATAAACTAAATCGGTTCATTAGGAGGGGGGGTTTACTCCGGACCCAAATTACTAATATACTCATACTGGTCGTAATTTCTGCTGTATTGTAACGAAACGCGGTATACGTCGTGGGTAACTCATGAGAAAGAAGTGTTGTAAAAATGAGCTGAATCGGTCAATCGGAAAGGGGGGTTTACTTTGTAATATATTTCAATAGAAAAGCCAGGCAGATATAGGTTCACAAAGGCGCCGCAAGGAGCGCTAGAGGGACTGTATCCGGTTCCTGCGTTAGATCAAAATACGATAATACGAGGTTTTTTGAATTTATTACGTAGTGTAGTAGGTACCATGTGTAAACATAACTCTGGAAGCAAATTAATAATTTATCAGTTACTCATTTCGAAATTAAAAGAGAACTATTCATGTTTTTATTTTATTTATGTAGGATATTTTAAGCAAATTGTTCTGGAAAGCAGTCTACACTACCCAAATTCTGAGGAAAGTGCTTAGTTATGCAGCTCCTGCGTGACGGACTTTTATTATTAGGAAATAAAAATAGAAATTCCATCGTAATTGATAATATCAATTAGATATAAAATATAAAATATATCATATTTTACTATTTAAAAAAAAATGTTTAATAATTTTTATTTCAAAACCTTAAAAATAAAAATTATTCTAGAAAAATTATTTAGACTCCGAAAATGACCCCCGTTAAATATACAGGGTGTCCCGTAAATGTCTAGTCATATTGTGAGGGGTGATAGAGGACCCTTAGTGGAACAAAAAATGTTCTATGACGATTTCCCGAATTCTCGCCCTTAAGGGAGAAAATGTCGTTTTATTGTTTTGTCCAGACAAACGTGGTTTTTAGAAGAATATTCGTTGTTGCTTCGTTCCAGGTGGTTCTACTAGAGAGGGAGTGAAACCAATCGAAAGCTGAGTAAATTTACTATAAGACTAAATTTACTATAAATTTACTATAAGACGTAAAAATGAATGAATGTAAGTATGTATATCTTACCAAAAGAAAGCAATTCTAAATTTTCTGACATTTTCTTGATATTTCTTTCCAGCATTACTCCTCAATGGGCAGACTTAGAGATTTCCGGGTTTCAGAAAAACTTCCCCATTTAATTATCTTTCCATTCATGTATCACAACCCTGTATTGAAGTATTTGAACGGTTTTAAAACAAAAGTTTTAAAAAAAACATGGATCTGTGAAAAGAAAATTACTTCCACGAACTTAAAAAAAATGCCTGAAACAGTAAATAAAATACAAATTTATTTTGATTTTATTAATTCAGGTACCTAATACTGGGTCCAGGAGGCG
Source organism: Gonocerus acuteangulatus (assembly GCA_946811695.1). Taxonomy (NCBI): domain Eukaryota; kingdom Metazoa; phylum Arthropoda; class Insecta; order Hemiptera; family Coreidae; genus Gonocerus; species Gonocerus acuteangulatus. The sequence continues at coordinate 157,102,769 of OX328123.1, forward strand.
GCCATTAAGGAACCCCAACTATACATTAACCTCAAAAATTATTATTTTTACCTAGATCACGCACGCATTTGAACACACTTTTACAGGTATTTATATTTAGAAAACAAATCCTTTACCTTGAATTGATACTGATTGCTACGCTTATGAAACTCACAGGGATTCTCGTGAGCCCATACGTTTTTGTTGTGGTAATTAAAAATTCTATCCCTCATAAATAAGATGTACATAGTCCAGTAAAAATATTTTCAAATGCTAGGTAAAAATAATAATTTTGAGGTTAATATATAGTTGGGGTTCCTTAATGGCCGCCTCCTGGACCCAGTATTAGGTACCTGGATTAATAAATTCAAAATAAATGTTTATTTTATTTATTTACTGTTTTAGAATTTACAATATCTTTCTTTTGGTATGATATACATACTTACATTCAATCATTTTTAGGTTTACTCCCAACTAGTCTTATTGTAAATTTACTCAGCTTTCGATTGGTTTCACTCCCTTTCTAGTAGTACCACCTGGGACGGAGCTACAAGGATTATTTTTCCAAAAACCACGTTTGTCTCGAAAAAACAATAAAACGACGATTTCTCCCTTATAGGTGAGAATTCGGGAAATCGTTATAGAACATTTTTTGTTCCCCCAAGGGTCCTCTATCACCCCTCACAATATGACTAGACATTTACGGGACACCCTGTATATATATATATATATATATATATATATATATATATATATATATATATATATATATATATATATATATATACAGGGTGTTCAAAACTCGATTGACACCCCCCTTTTTTCCACAATTTTTGATATTTAAAAGCGAAACTTGGTGGGTATTAACGTGGTCGAATGTACATTCATTGGACCCAATGCACGACCCCTCAACTTTCTCCAGTTCTTCTCCAGCAACCCTAACTCTGGAATCTTCAATGGAAGGGGGTTATTTTTATGACGGATTATTGTAGAGAATTGAATTTTAGGTCGATTTTATATCGGTCATTTTTTCGCTAAAGCGCACCAATGAGTAACAAATTGCCAAAAACCGTTAAAACCCTTGTTTTTTGTCACTTTTCTGCCAATAACGCAGAAAGTATGTCCGTATTGGAAAAAGTAATTGGTATAAACGTTGCAGAGGATTAAATTTTCTTTCCAAAAAGTACCTTTAAATGCCTAAAACGTAAATAGGAATGGGGCAAAACACACTTTTGTTTTTGAAGTTTTCAGAAAAGTTTATGATCAACGTGGTCTACGCTTCCGTGAAACTTAATAAACGTTTTCTAAACTTTTTGCTCCACCTAAAAATCAAATTCAATTAATTTATAAAGGCATTAAAATAATAAATTTAAAGCAACAGAACTCACCTAGTGATTAGAATTTCGTAGCAATTATTTTTGTGTTGGACGATTTATTTATTTTTTACGGCGTCTTGACATCCAGGGTGCAGCGAGGAATTTCCTAAATAATAAAAGTTGAGGGGTCGTGCATTGGGTCCAATGAATGTACATTCGACCACGTTAACACCCACCAAGTTTCACTTTTAAATATCAAAAATTGTGGAAAAAAGGGGGGCGTCAATCGAGTTTTGAACACCCTGTATATATATATATATATATATATATATATATATATATATATATATATATATATAAATTTGAACCACCATTATTTTCGATCTCTAGGGGATCTGAAACGCAAAATTTTCTTGTCGGCACATCATCACATCACCTGTGTGACTAGGTGTCGTCAGTGTGTTTTGCAAGGAAGCCTTTTGTAAAAACGTTCATAATTTTCGATCTATTTGTTCTGTAATTAACTTTTATGCTTTATTATTTTGATATCACAAAAAAAACACAAATTACTCTTATTTATTTGCTGTTTTTTTTATTCTAGAATTTCAATTACATTATGAAATTGAGAGATAATCTCCGTTTTAAGTATTCCTTTGGAAATTTGATTAAATAAAACAACTTTTGTGTGATTCGGCAGTCTGGAGGATTTATTTTCGAAGAGTAGTGATTTTCGAATCGTTGTCTCTAACCAGAAGTTTATATTATTATTGTTTGAATTGATACTACGGTTTGAATGAGATAATTGTGGGCATTTAATGTACATTAGCCTTTAAGAACATTTATGGGCCTTTATTTCTTTTTTTTATTTATTTAATTTATAGAGTTCTGCAACAGAGGCGAAAAACTCTTTAAATGTCAGTCGTCAACTTCAAATGTGATATATATATATATATATATATATATATATATATATATATATATATATATATATATATATATATATATATATATATATAAGAAAATATGAAGAAATAAACTTGAAAAAGAAAGAAGAAAAAACAAACAAACAAAAAAAAAAAAAATAATCAAAACAGACAAAATTTAGTAAATTAAATTTTTGTGTATAATAAAGAGTTTTTTAAATGTTTGAGTAATGCATTGATGTGTGGGCTACCTTCTGTCAGTATTTCGTGTAAGTCGTAAGGTATGGTCAGGTTATTGCACTGTTGCAGTTGGTAAGTATATGTTTAACGGTCAGAGTCTCGTTACAATATCTACAAGTTGGTCTGTCCTTTCTGTCTAGTAGGTAGGAGTGGGTAAGTAAGGTGTGTCCAATACGAAGCATGGATAGGATGAATTCGTCCCGGCGGGACAACTCCCAGTCCGACTCGCAGGAACTGCGTCATCTTAGCGCGGTTACGTACATCTTGAAGAAATGGAATAGATTAGCATCACAAATCACAGGAAACTGACAGCCACTGCCATCATGATTACCACAGCCACTCCAAACTTATTACCAATACCTTTCTGTTAGCTTATTTTACTACAATACTAATTTTACTGATAAATGCAATTTAAAACTACAAACAACCAATTAAAAAGTGAGATAAAGAAAGAGAAAAACCATTTCAAAACAACAAAACAAACACTTTTTAAGTTTTAAGCGCTTATATCTCTCATTGACGTTGTCCCATCGAATATTGCTTCAGAACATTTTTTGTAGAGAATTTAGTAAGCATTCGAATGGTCACTTTCCACTTACCACGATTTCCCAACCGGTATCGAGATATTTACGAAAAATGTATGGAGATCCGAAAATTTTTCACGTCTATTAATAAAATATTTTTTTTCGCATAGTTCCTTAACTTCAAATATAACCAAAATTTAATCATCTTAGTTGGGATTAATTTCCAAGATATAGAAAATATTTCAATTGAATCCCGCGATTCTAAGTACTCACAAAAAAATAATGACCTACAAAAACATTGATTCCACTTTTCTCAGAAACGGTTACAGATATCGCCTTAAAAATGGGTTCATTCGTTCTCTTATGTTAACAAACCTATAAAACAAGTACCTGCAAGCATATAAACTCAAAAACGTAAGCGTTACGATTTTTTTTTGCGCGAATTTCGCCCCAAACACTATCTTCAAGTGGGCGGATTCTGCTGGTTAACGAACTTGACCTTTCAAATTAGAAGATAGATGATTTTTGTGCCAAATTTCATCAAAATCGGAACAGACAAGCATATATATAAATATATAAATATATATATATATATATATATATATATATATATATATATATATATATATATATATATATATACATACAAATTTTAGCCACCTATATTTTCGTGATCTATAGGGTCTGAAACGTGAAAGTTTCTAGTCGGCACTTCCGGATTGCGTCATGAGGTCAACCTCATAAGCGGGTTCTCCCTATGGAGATAGGGAGTAACCGCGCTAAAAAGAGTATTTTATAAAGGGAGCCTGCTAGAGTTGTTGTTACCAGGTATGTAAACATAACATCACGTGGAAAAGTTAAGAGAGTTAAGAATGAGGGAGGAAGCGGTGAATTTCCTGTAGCTACTAGGTACTGTCAGATTCCTGTGAAGGCTGATTCTTATAATCTCCCGTTCTCCGGTAAGCCATTGCGTTGGTGTTTTAATTTTTCTCAAAATACCAAAACATAATATTAACCTTTAAGTAGAGATGTGGGGAGTTTTCAACACCCCATGACTTAATTAGCACTATATTTTGAATTTAAAAATTTACAATCCATTTCATCGCTTTGGTACCTTCATAAATAGTAGTTCTGTTCACATTGAGGTTGCATTCGCATAAAAAAAAAAAATTTGTTTATTTTCTGGGCCTTTTACTGGCTTAGGGTGTTCACAACACTCTACTTACGCAACAAAAATTTAAAATATAATGTCTTCTTTCGACCGCCGTTTGACATTTTATATGAAGAGAATCAAGAAATAATGAAGAGGCGTTTTAAGTAAATGTGTGAAAATGATGGAGAAGATGAGTCTATTGATTCGGACGATGAGGAAAGAGATAGGTATTTTTGAAAAATCTACTATATATTTGTCAAAATGCTGTAAGGCATAGCATAGAACATAAAAAAAAGAAATGTATATACGAAACATTCACTGGAGCTTTCTTCAATATGAATCCAGAAATGGAACAAATAATGAAAGAAGAAATCCGCCAATTATCAGAATCGGACCAAATAGAATATTTACAAAGTACCTCTGGTAGTATAATATGTTGGGTAATTTACAATGGTGGAGAAAGAAAAATTGAAATATAGAGAACTCACGCACGAAACATGGCCCACATAGATGGAAATGAAACAAAGTAAATCTGGTAGCACTCTAGAGAGAAGTGAATAAAATAAATGTATTTACGGGGCAGCCCAAGCCGGCATCTAAAAAAATGGCCGATCAGAAGGGACGGGGAAAAATTGGATACAAATTGGGGATAGAAGGAGTGGAATGATACAGCCAAACCTATATCATCCATCTGCCCGAAGTACTGTATTGTTGAGTCCGTGGTTGAGAGAAAACTGAAGGCAAAGGTCCTCATAGGACGCCGAAGAACAGGAATAAGACTTGCTGCCTCATCAAAACCACATGAAAGATTAGGCTCTTGGTTCTGTCCGACAGTCCAAGGTCCGGAAGACAAGCTCAGCCAATCAGCGCCCTTTTTCTGTATACCACATGATCGTACACTCCCCCCCCCCCCACTACCACGAATTAGGCAGGAATGGAAAATTCCACCCTCTCGGTATCTATTGCGTCATATTGACTAAAAATACTGAACAGCAATAGTACCCAAAACAATGATTTTTTGTCTGATTGCCTGTGCGCGCTAATCTCAGAAACGGCTTAACCGAATTAGTTGCGTTTTTCATTAATACATATATTGTCGTAAGGGGGTCTCCCGTGGTCTATTGGTTAGCGCCTTGGATTCATAAGCGGGAGATGGTGGGTTCGATTCCCACCTCCGGCAGGAATTTTCTCATCTCAGGGCTCGCTGGGAAAATTCCTCGCTGCACTCTGGATGTCGGCGCTAATGACCTAGATGTAGATGCGCCGTAAAAAAATAATACAAAAAATATATTGTCGTAAGCTTCACCTAACATTTAGCGTTTGTTTCATGTCAATCGGTTCATAAAAACATGTCATGACAATGTAACATTTCATGAACTATCTTTAACACGAGACACACCAGATTTTTTTGTTTTTTCGTCGCGAAACTTGGTATTTAGAATTCGAGTTCGTTAACCAGCAAAATTGGTTTATCTAGAGCGCGGGGGGGGGGAAGGATTTACTCCGAACCCAACGTAGTTACCCGCTCATACTGGCCGCAATTATTGTTGTATTGCAAAGAAAGTGGGTATTCTTAGTGGAAATATCAATAGAAAAATATGTTCTAAAAATAAACTAAATCGGTCCACTATGTACGCGTAGGAAGTCGCGATTTCAGCTAGTAGTTAATATAGTTAGTGATTGATTACGGTTTTAAAAGATGCAGGATATTTGCTTGGGATTTCCTGAAGTAATTGTTGAATAAGAGGTAAGAATGGGGCCAGCCGCTTTCCGTCAAAAGCTCTTTCAATCAACCTCAAGGACAGAAATTGCCTTTGAATATTTTCTGTTAAAGGAGTCCTTTTCTCTTCTTTTTCTTCCCAATGGAACCTTTTCTCGTTTTTCTTTCCACGGAAAATAAATGTTGACATTTCCAGAAAAAGGGTTTCCCTCTAAATGTCTGATACTTGAAACTTGATCCTCCCACGTATTTTATATTTTCTATAAATTCGTTATTTATACAAAAAATAAATAAAAATGTCACCACACATCAGAAAATGCAAACAAACCAAAATCATTCCGACCCGCAGTATCTGCGCCATCTGAGCGTGTTTCCGTTCCTATACTTATAGTCGTTTGGAAAGCTCAGAACAGAAAGAGGTAATGCTTTGTCTTATTATTTCGCAAAAATTTTAAGCACATGTAAAATCAAAACTCAAAGTGAAACATGATCTAGGTGCCACAACAGGAAACTGAGAGTATTAGCATTACATTTACTATGGTTCCCTAACTGGTTTATATATATCCAGGTATATCCAAAAATCACAAGAAAAATCTGATCTTACATTTTCTTCGACAACGGCTATAGATGTGATCTTTGAAAGAGTTCCATTGGGCACCCTACGATTAATTACATAGTAATACATAATACCCTAAAATTAAGTCAAGACTTCCAGGTCCACAACAGGAAACTGGCAGTACCCTGTAGACTTCCCCCACCTTCTCAACGTTCGCTCTTGGAAACACTATAAGAATGTTTCACATTTTCTTACCTTGTTTTTGTTTTAAATTGTGTTTATCAATAAAATTAGTATTTTAGTAAAAGAAGTCAAGAAAATGTGAAAGATATTTGTAAAAGGTTTGGAGTGGATGTGGCTAATCAAGATGGCATATACATATGTTTGTTTTTAATTCTCCTATTAATACAACCTTTCTCATACTGCTGACAACTGAAGTCATCATGATTTCTTATTTTATAGAAATGATTTAACCCATGAGAGAATGAAATTTTATTCTCCATGAAGTAGATATTTACAATTTATTTTGTTAAGTGTTTAAGTTTGGTAATTAACATAAACACTTAAACTATTAAACGAAATAGAACTTTATTAAAACAACTGATTAAAATTCCTAATCGGATGTTAATATGAATGATGGAATTATATCACTACAAAGATAACCTAGCTAATAACATACGAAATGTTAAACCATTAGATAAATAATAGCTATGGAAGCGTCTTCAAACAGTGATAACACCGATTCACAAGGATATAAAAAATGCACAGAATGCGGTAAATACTATAAAGGCCTGAAGATCCATATCAGCCGAGCCCATCCTTCTCTCTACAGGCAAAATATTGGTTCCATCGATGAAACAGTACAAGCAAACAAGGGAACGCCAAGCATCGAAGACAAACCAGAATCTCTTCGTGATGAAATGTTAAACCAGTGGGAAGAGGTTTTCGAAGAACAAATTAAACATCATTATGACAGTCAGTTTAACGAGAATGTTAACTGTTTTCTTAAAGTGTTAAAAGAAAATATGTCTCCTTTATGCAAAGGCCCTGTTCATCCAGCTACTCGATACTATAAGCAAAGAAAAAAGAATAAAAACGGCCAATCACAACATAACTATAAAAATGGCGTTAATCCAATCACAAAGAGAATTGCCGAATCAAACAGAAGAAGGCAAATCTACAACTATGAGCTAGCTCAATACCATTATTACTATCAAAGAAGGAAAGTTGTAAAGCAAATCTACAACTATGAGCTAGCTCAATACCATTATTACTATCAAAGAAGGAAAGTTGTAAAGCAAATCTACAACTATGAGCTAGCTCAATACCATTATTACTATCAAAGAAGGAAAGTTGTAAAGCAAATCTACGACTATGAGCTAGCTCAATACCATTATTACTATCAAAGAAGGAAAGTTGTAAAGCAAATCTACAACTATGAGCTAGCTCAATACCATTATTACTATCAAAGAAGGAAAGTTGTAAAGCAAATCTACAACTATGAGCTAGCTCAATACCATTATTACTATCAAAGAAGGAAAGTTGTAAAGCAAATCTACGACTATGAGCTTGCTAAATACCATTATTACTATCAAAGAAGGAAAGTTGTAAAGCAAATCTACGACTATGAGCTAGCTCAATACCATTATTACTATCAAAGAAGGAAAGTTGTAAAGCAAATCATGGACAGTAATAAGGACGGTAAATGGAAAATTAGCTTAGAATTAATTGAAAAACACTTGAGAAGCATTTTTTCAATTGAAAACAAGAATGTGTTGGATTTGTACGCTAATAGTACCGGCGATATTGACACCGACTTTAATGCTGAAATCACGACGGAAGAGGTGATTCGTGCCGTGAAGAGTATTCGGATTGACACAGCCCCCGGACCTGATGGTATTCTTCTCAAAGTAATTAAAGAGACCAAATGCTACAGGATTATAAGCTTAATCGGAACCTACATGTTGAAATGGTCCCAGAAGCCTTCTCCACGGGTAAAACAATATTGATATTTAAAGGTGGTGATGAGAACTGCTTGAGCAACTGGCGGCCAATAACTATTTTTTCAGTGATTCGTCGCATTCTGGAAAGAGCTGTAAACAACAAGCTAAAAAATATGATTTCCCTCTCACCAAATCAAAGAGGATTTGCCCCAGGTCCAGGCTGTTTCATCAACTCCTCGATATTAAATAGCTGTCTGCAAGATGCAAAAAAGAAGAAAAAGGATTGCTGCGTTCTGTTCCTCGACATTGCAAAGGCCTTCGATAATATAGGTCATTCTCACATAATAAAATCATTGAATGAATTTCCTGTCCCTCAAAAACTGAAAACTCTTGTTCAAAATTTGTTGATAAATAACAAAACTCAAGTTTTTGTAGACGGCAACAAGAAAACAAAGCCAATATTTTTCAGTAGAGGTGTCCCTCAAGGCTGCCCTTTGTCGCCCCTTGAATTCAATGTAGGAATCAACGGTCTCCTCCGAGAATTACAAGAACAAGAAATCCATGAAGAATACGGATATAGATTAGTAATCCATTAACATCCCTTGCCTTTCCCGATGACCTATTATTAATATCAAATGGAATTGAACAGGCAAAGTCTTTGTTAAACCTAGTTCTTTCCTTTCTATGTAGGATTGGCCTATCGTTAAACACCGACAAATGTAAAGCGATCGTAATTGAAAAGGGTGAACTAAAACAAAGATTAGCAATTCAATGCATTGACGGGACAGTTATTAGAGGAATCTCAGGAGAAGAAATCATCAAATATTTAGGGATCAATTTCAAAGAGGAAATAAAATTTGACGAAAAAAACACTATACTGTGCCTCAAAACCCAAATAGAAAATTTGACATCTTCTCCACTCCTAAAGGCCGACCAAAAAATGAACATAATGAGTCAATATATCTGGCCTAGCCTAATCTATCCCTTACAGTGTGCTCCTATAAAGGACATAACCCTTTCCTTTCTTGAAAATGTAGACAAAATTCTACGAAGTGCAGTAAAGGAGATATTGGCACTGCCCATGGATTGCCCAGACGCAATGTTATATGCACCCAGAAATGTTCGCGGTCTAGGTCTTATCAAGGCGAAATGGGAAGCTTACCTCCAGCATATAAACATCGCAAATAAACTTCTAGAAGATGGCAATGAATATGTCTTGAAAACTAGAAAGCTGGAAGAGGAAAAGGAAGAATGTTTCAATAAACAAGACAAAGAAGGGGATGAAGTCAGTAAACTTCGAAGGAAATTAAGGGAAGACTCTTTTCATAAATGGTGTCAGCTTCCGTCAAAGGGTAAGGGCGTGATTCTCTTCTCTCAATATAAAAAAAGTAATTCCTGGATGTCGACGAAAATAGGAATGTCTTGCAGCGAATGGAGCACAGCCATCAAGCTGAATTGCAACTCAATTCCAGTTCGAACGATTCCTGGCAGACGCTCAGGATTCCGTTGCAGAGCCTGCAACGAGCCTGAAACTCTCCCCCACGTCCTGGGCGTCTGTCAGAAATCAGAACTTCTAAGAATAAATCGACATAGGGGTCTCCCGTAGTCTAGTGGCTAGCGCGCTGGATTCATAAGCGGGAGATGGTGGGTTCGATTCCCACCTCCGGCAGGAATTTTCTCATCTCAAGGCTCGCTGGGAAAATTCCTCGCTGCACCCTGGATGTCGGCGCTAATGACCTAGAAGTAGTTGCGCCGTAAAAAAAAAAAAAAAATAAATAAAAAATAATAAATCGACATCAGAAGGTGCGAACCTATGTTGCTGATTTATTCAGGAAGAAAACTGGATTTGAGGTGTATGAAGAAGTGAGCTGCATAGCCGAAGATGATTCCACAAGAAGGGCAGACATTGTGGTCATAGATCGCCAGGCATCCACCGGAATTATTTTAGATCCAACAATAAGATTTGAGATAGATGAGAATCAGCCCTTATCAGTTGACAAGGAAAATAAGTCCATTTATGGAAAGTGTATTCCCTATTTCCGTAGAAGTTATAATATCAAAAATTGGGAGGTAATTGGTCTTCAGTTTGGTGCAAGAGGTTCCATACCTTCGTTTATCCAAAAAGTCTTTAAAAGATGGAATTTAAAATGCGACTATGAATCTCTCGGACGTTCCACCTTGAAAGATTCCATAAGGATCGTCAACAATCACTTATATGGCTGAAGAAAAGAAACAAGAATTGGCATATGAAAATCGAAGAAAATAAGAATTACATCCGGGGGGAAAAACAATAAAACAAATTAAATATCATGAAACCAATTGATGACTTATAAATAGGCCGGTTACTTATTATCATTCCAAAGAGAATAAATTGTATGCAAAAATTAAAAAAAAAAAAAAAAAATTGTCTTTGGAATGATAAGAAAGCTGTCGCCGTATATGGTCAGCCATCAGTTGTTCATGACTGTTTTTCTCTCTCTGACGCAGTTTATAGGAAATTCGATAAAGAGATTCTTACTCACCGATGTCCGGTCTTGATCAGGCACTACCATGACGTGCTGGGATTTTGGCTTGAATAAACACTAAGTGAAAATAGTAGTTTTCACTGACAGAGTGCACAGAAATATTTTGTTGGCTTACCCTTCCAAGAGCAGAGGTTAAACTATATGTTTTTATTTTATTTAACATGTGTTCTTTGGTTCTCTGATAACCGCTACAATTTTAACAGTAAAATGTATTTGTAGTAAAACAAGATCCTTAAAATGACAACGACTTATTGGTTTTCGGAATAGAGCCATTATACACAGAAGCATGGGCCGGCTGATGAATTCCTATATGAATTGCTATTTGGTAAAACTGAAGTTTCACGGCCTCAAAATCGATTTCTTTAACACTTTTCACAACAATGTACACAATGGGTAATTTTCATGCACTAAAAACGAATACGTTAAAAAAAACCTTCGCATTTAACTAGGAAAGTAGTTATTACGCACTAAAGTACACTGTTAGGAAGGTTATAAAACTAGGCGTCAACAGCGTATTTGTAAACACGCGCATGCGCAGATATGTAACATTGGGAAACAGAACTATCATTTGAAATGTTCATAACCCATTTATTCAAAAATATTGTTAATTTTAAGGGCATCCTCACCCGTCGTCACCTGTCGCTTAAGGGCATACGTGCCATGCGTTTCCGCTCGCTCAAGAAAGTAACAAAACCCCAGTCAATCCAACTCGCTAAAATTAATAGAATTCTATTAATTTTAGCGAGTTGGATTGACTGGGGTTTTGTTATCTTCTTGAGCGAGCGGAAACGCATAGCATGTATGCCTTAAAGTCGTCACAAATTTAGTTGTTCACATTAGCTCTCATACTTTAGTGCTTAATAACTTCTTTCCTAGTTAAATGCGAAGGTTTTTTTTTTTTTTAACGTATTCGTGTTTAGTACATCAAAATACGTTATTGTACAAAATTTGAAAGAAATCGGTTTTGAGGGCGTGAAACTTCACTTTTACCTGCTATTTTTATACTGACTCCCTTGTTACCTCTCGCGCCGGTTACCTGTCTGCCAAAGAGGTTGCAATACGCACAGCTCTCCCAGCACCGAGGTTCAGCATCTCACCCTAGCAGAACGCTACTGACGTCATCTCGACCAGAATATTTTATTTTATTTCTTCACTCGTCAGAGACATTTTTATTATTTCATTTTACCTACCAGAAGACTTTATAATTTATTTATTAAACATTATTTTAGAAGAAAAGTTATTATTATATTATGGAGTCTGTATTATTATTATTTTAATTTATTTTATGAATAAAAGAATTGTTTATTTTTACATTTGAAGACACGCATTATTGGGACTGTTCTGTTAACATCCTAAGATCCCAATAAATTGAACAACTCACAATGGATAAGCTTTAACGCAATAGTACAAGAGCCGGTAACTGCAGGAATCATGAAGTTTTATAAGCACCTTGACATTTTTCTGTAATGTACCTCATGGGTAGATAAGAAGGTATGTATGTATTGGCTAGACTTACCGTGGAACATGAGGTACTGCGTACAGGGAAAAGGCGCAAAAAATTTGTTTTTCCCAAAATATAACGTTTTATTCAGAAGCCAACTATCTTTAATGTAAAATTAATACAATGTTACAATGGATAATAAGGCAGACACTTTTAAAGGGGGTCACATGTAAATATGTATATATATATATATATATATATATATATATATATATATATACATTAAATGAGAGTTTTATTCACTCTGCCATTAAACCCTTAATTACTGGCGTGCTTTTTCTTCCATAACTAATGGTGTCGGGTCCTCAGTGACGTGTGGTGTCGGGTTTAAACTTAAATAATAATAATAACAATAACAATAATATTTATTGAAATACAAAGATTTGAAGGGCAAAGGTCGAATAAACAAATACATTCGGGTCAATATGACCCGACGCCAGTAATTAAGCCAAACACAGCTGAAAAAAGTCCGATTCGCAGGAACTGCGTCATCTTAGCGCGGTTCCGTTCTTATCTCTAGTGTTTATGAAGGCATAGAATAGAAAAAGTTATTACTTTGTTTAGATCAATAGCGAAACAGCTATCCAAATGAAATCTCAAACAAACCAGTCTTGAAAGGTCTTTGTTGATTTACAATCATACCTGTATGGGTCAGCTCTCCCATAAGTCGGGCAGAAAGGCCTCCGCTCAGAGGCATTTGGAAAGCCTTGGGATCTCTCTCTTTAAACGCTACATTTCTAACAATAAATTGATCTTCTTATTTTACTTAATCTGTTTTATTGTCAAATACATTATCTGACTATAAGCAATTTAAAAATAACAAGGAATAAAACAGACAAAAAGAAAAGTTCGAATAAGCGAAATCAATTACTTAAAAGTTTTAAGCACTTATTTCTCCGATTGACATCGCTTATTCAAAACTTTCTTTAAAACCATTCTTGTAGACCATTTAGTAAGCTTTCGAATGGTAACCTTTCGCTTCCCAAGATTTTCAACCGTTTTCGAGATATTAAGAAATTATACGAAGTTCCCAAAACTTTTTATTATTTCTGACAACAGAAAATTGGTCTCATTTTACCTATCCTGTTTTACACACACATACATTTTCCTTACAAATACAACATAAGAAATTACAACAATAAAAAGCAATAAAAAACCAAGGGAAAGAGACAAAAAGAACGACAAAAACCCGTTCATAAGAACAAAACAGACATATTTGAAGTTTTAAGCACTTATTTCTCCGATTGTCATAACCTAATCAAAAATAGTTTTAGAATCATTTTTGTAGAGAATTTAGTAAGCTTTCAAATAGTTTCAATCCACTTACCACGATTTCCCAACCGTGTTCGAGATATTAATGAAAGTATACGAAGTTTCCAAAACTTTTCATGTCTGTTCATAAAATATTTTATTCTAACCCTTCCTTAACTCCAAACGTAACATAACTTTCAACATACTAGTTTTAATGAAAGTAGAACATGCAGATAATGTTTCAACTGAATCCCGTTATTCTAAGTACCCAAACCAAAAACGGTATTCAAAAACTATTTTTCCAATTTTCTCAACAACGGTTAAAGCTATCGCCTTGAAAATGGTTTCATTCGTTTTCCTAGCCCAAGAAGCCTATAAAACGAGTACTTACAAGCTTATGAACTCAAAAACGTAAGCGTTACGATTTTTTCTGCGCGAATTTCGCCCCAAACGCCATCTTCCAGTGGGCAGATTTTGCTGGTTAACGAACTTGACCTTTCAAATTGGACGACAGATTTTTGTACCAAATTTCATCAAAATCGGACCATTCGTCTTCTATTTAGAGAGCGAACAGACAAATATATATATATATATATATAAATATATACATATATATATATATATACAAATTTGAACCACCGTTATTTTCGGTTTCTAGGGGTTCTGAAACGCAAAATTTTCTAGTCGGCACTTCCGGATCGTTTCATTGTATCAACCTTATAAGCGGGGTTCCTCCCTATGGGGGAGGGAGGAACCGCGCTAAAAACCCGTCTGTGTTAGAGCCAGCTGTAAAAAAACTAATGAGAGAGCAGAGAGCAACCACAACTGTGCGGTTCTCTCATACACCCTTACGCCGTAAGACTTCTTTCATATTGGATACCCACGACGTATACCGAGGGTCGTTACAATACAGCAGAAATTACTACGGGTATGAGCATATTAGTAATATGGGTACGGAGTAAACCCCCTCTCCTAATGAACCGATTTACTTTATTAGCATAAATATGCTTTAGCGATGAATAAACTGGAAAAAAACGTTACAAAAAAGTGTCCGCTGGCGTTCACGCATGCGCAGTGGCCATGAGTTATACAGTACATTACATATGTAGGTTTGTCGGGTGGACCTAAGTGTTACAAAAAAGTGTCACAAAAAGTGGACATGTACGAAAACGAAGACTGTATGTTATACAGTACATTACATAGGTTTGGAGGGTGGAGCTAAAGCATATTTATGTGCCTGAATTTGAGCTGAAGGCTCTAAATGAAATAATGTTTACAAAACATCTTTTCTTTAGATGACCACAACGAATACCGAATTTCGTTGAAATATAGTCAACCTTTTTGCTGGTATTGGCAAATAACAACTTCGGCTCCGGAGTAACCCCCCCCCCCCCAGATGGAGCGATTTTGCGGGATAACGAATTCGTGGAATCGGAAATACTACATACGAAGTTCATATATATATATATATATATATATATATATATATATATATATATATATATATATATATATATATATCGGTGCCTACTAGGTAGGAACTACGTTCCTCCAAAGGAAAGTGCTAAAAGTATGGTAACGCAGAGTGAGTAGGGGTAATTCTACAAAAAAAAACACGTTTTTGTTGGGAATAACCTTGAGTAGAAATATCCCAGAGAAAGTGTGTGCGTGCTGCCATGGTACTGGACACTATTTTCATGTTTTCTCCAAGCTTGTATCATTTTAGTAATCAACTATTAAATAATCCGTTATATACTGTAGGGATTACTGGATGTTGGAAATAGATCTTCAAAGCGATGAAAAATCCCAAAATTTCCACAGATATTGTAAATTACGGAAGAATTTTGTCCCTTTTTCATCACTATGAACGGTTATATTGTAAATTCGGTTGATTTAGTTTAAACATATTCTCTCAAGTATCACACAAAATCAAGAAAAATAAATCAAGCAACTGAACTTATTGTAGTCCACATTAAATCCAGGCTGAACGAACTACACTGCCTACAATGTTTTTTCCGATTGGAGTGGGGGAAGTTATTATTCCTAATTATATATGAAAACAAGCCCTAGAATGCAAAGTAGAAAACAATATTTAAGGAATAAGAAGTCTTTTATGAAGCTTAATTGAAACGAATTGAATATTAAAGAAAATTATTAGAACGATTGTGAAAATGAATACAAAATATTTTGCCCGATAAACGAATCCTAGATGTATTTATCTGTCCTAGAGGAATATCTAGTTGGAAAGGAGATAGGTTGGGCGTGGCTTGGAGATACTCCAGCCTAGGTTGCTGCTACTCGAGCACGTAGCTATGTGATCAAAGCTACGGATCACAAATAGAGATCCACAACTCGACTTTATTGAAGTAAACAATCTACGTTAGTATCATAAAACTAGCTACGGTATAAGGTACCCTAGGAAATTGTTTTTTTTTTTTATTAGCGCGGTTCCACCTAACCTCCATGGGGAGGAAACCCGCTTATGAGACAATCCGGAAGTGCCGACTAGAACATTTAATGTTTCAGATCCCATTGAACAATAATATAACGGTGGTTCAAATTTGTGTGTGTATATATATATATATATATATATATATATATATATATATATATATATATATATTTGTCTGTTCGCTCACTAGCTGGCACATAAATAGTCCGATTTTGATGAAATTTAGTAATAAAATCATTCGTCTAATTTGAAAAGTCGACAGAATCCGTCCTCCGGAAGATACTTTTTGGTACGAAATTCGCTTGAAAAAAATCGTAACGCTTACGTTTTCGAGGTCATTAGCTTGCAGACACTCGTCCTATAGGTTTCTTAACGTAGAAAAACGAATGAACCCATTTTTAAAGCGATGTCCGTTACCCTTTATCAGAAACATTGAAGCACCTGCTTTTCCAAAGTAAGTTTCAGTTTAGATATTCAGAAAGGATTAGTTCAATTGGAACTCGTTCCAGACGTTTGATATAGATTTAATCCATGATAGGTACATTTTGGTTCCGTTTGGAGTTAAGGAAGTACTAGAAATAAAATATTTCATTAACAGGCACGAAAGGTTTTGGGATTTTGTATAATATCTCGAAAACTATTGGGAAATCCCCGCAATCAAAAGCTTACTAAATTCTCTACATAAAAGATTCTAAAGTAATTTTTGATGGAGCAATGTCAATCAGAGAAGTAAGGACTTGAAAACTCGCAATTTTTAATTTTGCTCTTTTGAACGGGTTCTTGTATCTGTTTACCTAAAGTTTTAACTGCTTGCAGCTTATTTTAGTTGAATTTAACAGTAAAACGAGTATTTGACTAAAACAAGGTAAGAAAATGTGAAACATTGTTATAGTGTTTCCAAGAGCGAACGTTGAGAAGGTGGTGGAAGTCGCCATGATACTGTCAGTTTCCTGTTGTGGCGCCTTAAATCTATTTTCTCTTCGAGACTTTATTTTATATTTTTCACGAAAGATCAAACCCCACCAATAACTGCTACTATCTCTTGACTAATAGCACTAAAGATATGAACGGAACCTTTTGACAATTACTACACAATAAGTACATATTAGGACGTTCTGCAATCGCATATATCAAATAATTTTGTATTCTGATAACAAAGTACCGAAAATGTCAATTGAATAAATACACAGTTTTAGCGCGATTCCTTCCTCCCTCCAGGGGGAGGAAATTCGCTTATGATGTTAAAATCCTGAAGTGCCGACTGGAAACGTTTACATTTCAGAGCCCTTAGAAAACAAAAATAACGGTAGTTCAAATTTGTATATATTTCATATATACAAAAGTCCGACTCGCAGGAACTGCGTCATCTTAGCATTGTTCCGTACATCTCGAAGAAATTGAATAGATTAGGCATCACAAATAACAGGAAACTGACAGCCAACTTACACAGAAGAGGATAATTCTTAATCCTCATTTTTGAAGAAGGCTGATTAAGTCAATACAATTATGTACTGAAAACTTACTCATTCCACGAATACTGTTCAGAAGGCTCTATTCCAAACAACCGAAAATTCGTTGTCATTTTAAGTATATTGTTTTACAAGCAAATTCTTGCTTACATTTTTTTTCGCATACTTCCTTAACTCCAAATATAACCGAAATTTCTTTTTGGCTTAGTTGAGATGAATTTCCAAGATGTAGAAAATATTTCAATTGAATCCCGCGATTCTAAGTACCCACAAAATAATAATGACCTACAAAAAACTTGTTCCACTTTTCTCAAAAACGGTTACAGATATCGCCTTAAAAATTGTTTTATTGTTTTGTTTTATTTGTTTTATTGTTTTATAAACCTATAAAACAAGTACCTGTAAGCATATGACCTCAAAAACGTAAGCGTTACGAATTTTTGTGCGCGAATTTCGTGCCAAACACCATCTTCCAGTGGGCGAATTCTGCTGGTTAACGAATTTGTCCTTTCAAATTAGAATACACAATTTTGTAGCAAATATCATCAAAATCGGACCATTTTTGAGCCGTCAGGAGCGCTATCTGACAAGCATATATATATATACATGTATATATATATATATATATATATATATATATATATATATATACATATATATACGTATATATATATATATATATATATATATATATATATATATAAATATATATATATATATATATATATATATATATAAATATATATATATATATATATATATATATATATATATATATAAATATATATATATATATATATATATATATACATATATAAATATATATGCTCTCCCACCATATCCAATTTCGTAAAAAAGTAGAATAGGTTTGGCTTCCAAATTCCCCCTGAAAACAGAAGCAGCTTTCCACCATATTCCACCTGGATGAATCCGAATTGGTCATTAAATCAGTAGTTAATGCTGCAAGGCTCAGAATTGGCCACGGTTACTGGATAAATCAAAATTAATTGCTCCTGCTTGATTTGATAAGAACATTGTTTAGTCTTCAAACATAATTAAACCTCTATCCAACGCTCTCGTAGGAAGGTTGTCCCGATCAAAACAGTTTTGATTATTAGTAAATTTTAATCAAGCAATATCTAAAGCAGATCTGCTTCTTAATTATTAAAACGAAATTGCACATACGTATATAGGTTTATTTTAGGAATGTTTCGATGTTTCCTTCATTTTCGAACCTTCGTTGGAACGTGTTTCTTTCTTTTTGCGGCAAGCAGAGTTAAAAAGCATAAGGTTCCGATAATGTTTCTTATTATAATGCGAACTAAAATAGCATATTATTTTTAATCCTTGTTAGGAATTACACACTCTTATCCGCTCTCTCCCTTAAAAACACCCACCAACTCCCTCTCTCTCTCTCTCTCTCTCTCTCTCTCTCTCTCTCTCTCTCTCTCTCTCTCTCTCTCTCTCTCTCTCTCTCTCTCTCTCTCTCTCTCTCCCCTCCCACTCTTTCTTTCCCCCTCTCTTATTATTATATACACACATACGTATATATATATATATAATATTAGATTACATGATGTTAAATTATATTGAGTATATTTACATTATGTTTATATCAATCTTTTTGAATTTGTATCCTAGGAAAGTCAGTATGAACGGTGGGATATTCATGTCTCTATAGGACACTATGGTAAGGAAACATTAAGCTGCGTTCAAATGAGTTGGTATAATCCATTGTTGTGTAGGTAATGTAGTATAGAGTCTATGTGTTGGCTATCTTCACTAATTCGCATAAGTTGTAGGGTAAGTTCAGGTGACGTCGTCTCATGCATTCTGTGAGTAAGTGTTTTATTGTAAGAGTAATGTTATATATTTCACACTGCGGCTGTTCTTGTCTCCTCATTAAGTAACTAGGCTTGAAATTTGACAGAAAATTAACTTGGATACCACATCTCAAGAGTTTGAAAGAAAAATGTAAAATATCATTAAACCTTCTCAAGGTGCAGTAAAAAGGAGCCCAGTAGATCTGCTGATCCGTATGGTGTGTGGATAGGTACTCTAGTAGATCTACTGCGCATGTACGGTCTATAGACAGGTACTCTAGTAGATCTACTGCGCATGTATGGTATGTAGACAGATACTCTAGTAGATCTACTGCGCATGTATGGTGTGTAGACAGGTACTCTAGTAGATCTACTGCGCATGCATGGTATGTAGACAGGTACTCTAGAAGATCTACTGCGCATGCATGGTGTGTAGACAGGTACTCTAGTAGATCTACTGCGCATGCATGGTGTGTAGACAGGTACTCTAGTAGATCTACTGCGCATGCATGGTGTGTAGACAGGTACTCTAGTAGATCTACTGCGCATGCATGGTGTGTAGACAGGTACTCTAGTAGATCTACTGCGCATGCATGGTGTGTGGACAGGTACTCTAGTAGATCTACTGCGCATGTATGGTGTGTAGACAGGTACTCTAGTAGATCTACTCGCATGCATGGTGTGTAGACAGGTACTCTAGTAGATCTACTGCGCATGCATGGTGTGTGGACAGGTACTCTAGTAGATCTACTGCGCATGTATGGTATGTAGACAGATACTCTAGTAGATCTACTGCGCATGTATGGTGTGTAGACAGGTACCCTAGTAGATCTACTGCGCATGTATGGTAAGTAGACAGGTACAACTGTGCCTGCTACGTATGTGTTAATAAAAGGAGGCAACAAGTGGATAGCCCGGCAATAATAACATAAAGAGGTGTACCGGATATTCTAAAAAATGAACGATTTGTTTTACGATGAGTAATGCTGTCAAGATTAAAATAATAACCCGCCAAGTACGAAAGTATTTTCGTAAAGCCTAACCACTTCCTTTAATGCTGAACTACTAATAGACAATGACGGAATCTCCGACAAACTGATGTTTCGTCCATTTGAATAAGTCATTAGTAGTGTGACGTGGCGCCCTGCGGGGAGTGAGAAACTGCTTTCTCTACCTCTTTGGACTGATAACATTTTATGTTTTATATTTTATTCGGAATTCGCACCACTTGTAAATGTTGACTATCCACAAAAGATAGTCAATTTTCTTCTCCATTTTGGATGTAATAGTTTTTGTATACAATTTAAGATTTTTATTCTTCTGTTTTTTTTCCCATGGACGGTAGGCCTTGGGGGAGTGGAGGCGTCGGTTCTAGGGGGAGTCTGTGAGAAAATGGCGTAGAAGCAGGTGCTAAAAAAAAAAAAGTTTTTCTTTGCAAGTATGAGGTTTCCAGCTTTTTAAGGAGGGACTGAGGCGTCCTTTTTGTTAACAATGAAAATGAAGATCCAGTAGCACGAAGAGGCGGCATTTGTCTTCTCCGTTTATCGTTTTGGCCGAACATGTGATTGGAACTCCATGTGGTAGGCTTTTAGAGCATATTGTGGGACATATGAGTGAGTAACCCATACATTTTATCTTCTGCTGGACACTAGTCTCCACGTTTCATTTATCTCCAGGCCTCATTTAAAATTTTTTTTTTTGCCGTTCAAGTACTGCCATGAGTGCAAGTAACTATATCGTGCTTAGTTTAAAAATTTGGGAAAAGTTAAGTTTACTATCGCTAAATAAGTTATTGGCAATGCCAGAACACCAAAAATTTTGTGTTGTTGTAATTTGATATTGGTGGCTATGCCAGGTTTTGGAATTGTACATGTATTTGCAATTCAATAATTCTTCACTATGTGTTTACTATGCCAATTTATTGGATAGTTATGGACTTCAGTTTTATCGTCATGTATTATTCTCATGTAATTATTGGCCAGGCCAGACTATGGAATTTTATGAGTTTTTGAGAATTGTCTTTTCCCAAATTAAATATATTTGATATATATGTGTTTATGCCTCTATCGAAAGTCTATTTTTGGCTTCTTCCCAGATTACTGATTGTATCTGGTGTATGTTCATGATTTTATTCAAAGTCTATATTTTTGCTTCTTCCCAGCTTAATAATTATACCTGGTGTATGTATATGTATATATATATATATATATATATATATATATATATATATATATATATATATATATATTTATGCTTTTATCGAGAGTCCAATTTTTGGCTTCTTCCCAGATTACTGATTGTATCTGGTGTATGTTCATGATTTTATTCAAAGTCTAAATTTTTGCTTCTTCCCAGTTTGATAATTATATCTGGTGTATGTGTATATATATATATATATATATGTATATATATATATATATATATATATATATATATATATATATGTATATTTATGCTTTTATTAAGAGTCTAATTTTGTTCTTCCCAGATTACTGATATGCATATATGTTTATCTATCGATATCTTTTACTATATTATTCAATATTTGAATAATATTAATCCTTCTTGATATTTCTATGTATTAATGATATTTAAAATATATATATACAAGCTTACCCTTTATTGGGAATTTATTTTTTTTTTTGTATTTATAGATATTGATTGTGTTTGGGTATATGGGTTTGAATAATATTAATCCTTCTTGATATTTCTATGTATTAATGATATTTAAAATATATATATATACAAGCTTACCCTTTATTGGGAATTTATTTTATTTTTTTTTTGGTATTCATAGATATTGATTGTGTTTGGGTATATGGGTGTTTACATTTTTATTGGGAACTATTTGTGGTATTTCAAGATATTTACTACATTTAAGGTATATATATATATATAGGTATATGTATTTGTTGTTTTTTTTTGGGAACCTTTTGTACTTATCTCAATATAGTTACCAGCTCTGAGTATCTTGTTGTGTTCTTTTTTTTTTATATATTTGGATCACCTGGGTTTCATACCTCATTGAACCTGGCTATCCGTTGGTCTATCCGGATAAATTGTACCACCCCAGGTGTTGGTAAGTGAGTCTCGCTTTAAACTGTTTTTCCTTTTGTTTTAATATTCTTTCAAATTAAATTTATTTCGGTACAGTAGGTTAATTGTTTATAATTAACTACTGACAAAATACCAAACCACAAGTGCTACGCGCAAAACCTAAAACAAATAATAGAAAAAAGAATAATAACATCCCTCCCACTGAGAGCCAATAGGCTAAAAATACTTCTCAAGTCAAGTGGCTGGCAGCAGAAATCTATATATGTAAAAATAACGTGTCTGTTTGTTCCTTATACAAATCCACACCTTGATCCAAGAAGTCTTGTAGGCTAGGTCAAAAACGTCTACTAGGTTTCTGTCTGTCCTTTTGTTCCTTATACAAATCCACACCTTGATCCGGGAAGTCTTGGAGGCTAGATCAAAAACGTCTACTAGGTTTTTGTCTGTCCTTTTGTTCCTTATACAAATCCACACCTTGATCCGGGAAGTCTTGTAGGCTAGGTCAAAAACGTCTACTAGATATCTGTCTGTCCTTTTGTTCCTTATACAAATCCACACCTTGATCCGGGACGTCTTGTAGGCTAGATCAAAAACGTCTACTAGGTTTCTGTCTGTCCTTTTGTTCCTTATACAAATCCACACCTTGATCCGGGAAGTCTTGTAGGCTAGGTCAAAAACGTCTACTAGATATCTGTCTGTACTTTTGTTCCTTATACAAATCCACACTTTGATCCGGGACGTCTTGTAGGCTAGGTCAAAAACGTCTACTAGATGTCTGTCTGTCCTTTTGTTCCTTATACAAATCCACACCTTGATCCGGGAAGTCTTGTAGGCTAGGTCAAAAACGTCTACTAGATGTCTGTCTGTCCTTTTGTTCCTTATACAAATCCACACGTTGATCCGGAAAGTCTTGTAGGCTAGGTCAAAAACGTCTACTAGGTTTCTGTCTGTCCTTTTGTTCCTTATAAAAATCCACACCTTGATCCGGGAAGTCTTTTAGGCTAGGTCAAAAACGTCTACTAGATGTCTGTCCTTTTGTTCCTTATACAAATCCACACCTTCATCCGGGAAGTCTTATAGGCTAGGTCAAAAACGTCTACTAGATGTCTGTCCTTTTGTTCCTTATACAAATCCACACCTTGATCCGGGAAGTCTTATAGGCTAGGTCAAAAACGTCTACTAGATGTCTGTCCTTTTGTTCCTTATACAAATCCACACCTCGATAATATCGGTAGAAGTAACGGACAGCTCAGTAGCTGAAGTAGCCTAAATAATTCTTCAAATCAATATTTATATTTTTATTGTTATATATAATTATTTCTTGTATTTCTAATTTATTTTCAATCTATTTATTTTTATATCTATCTGACTTAATGCGTCCTTCTGACTAACAGAAGCGGTCACGTCGGGTCTAGCAGACCCGGCTACCTTATGATGCACTTTCTCCCTATTTTAATGAATTTATATTGTTCCTATCATTTAGCAATATTAGATTTAGTATTAGGGAAGATATTTATATTGTTCCTATCATTTAGCATTATTAGATTTAGTATTAGGGAAGATATTTATATTGTTCCTATCATTTAGCATTATTAGATTTAGTATTAGGGAAGATATTTATATTATTCCTATCATTTAGCATTATTAGATTTAGTATTAGGGAAGATATTTATATTGTTCCTATCATTTAGCATTATTAGATTTAGTATTAGGGAAGATATTTATATTGTTCCTATCATTTAGCATTATTAGATTTAGTATTAGGGAAGATATTTATATTGTTCCTATCATTTAGCATTATTAGATTTAGTATTAGGGAAGATATTTATATTGTTCCTGTCATTTAGCATTATTAGATTTAGTATTAGGGAAGATATTTATATTATTCCTATCATTTAGCATTATTAGATTTAGTATTAGGGAAGATATTTATATTGTTCCTATCATTTAGCATTATTAGATTTAGTATTAGGGAAGATATTTATATTGTTCCTATCATTTAGCATTATTAGATTTAGTATTAGGGAAGATATTTATATTGTTCCTATCATTTAGCATTATTAGATTTAGTATTAGGGAAGATATTTATATTGTTCCTATCATTTAGCATTATTAGATTTAGTATTAGGGAAGATATTAATTAGGTCTGCTAAGGGTCCAAATGCAAGATCTTTCATGAAAATACGTCTCTTTTTCAGGACGGCATCTCTTTAAGACGTCTATATAACCATTGAAATTATCCCCACCACATTCATAAGATAATAAGAAACAGTTATGGGCCATCGCCGGGTATTCCTCATTTAAGTTTTAACACTCACGAACTTCGAAAAAAAACTTTATTGGTAAACAGAATACAGAATATAGATGTTTATGATAAGGCTATTACAACGGTACTGAGCTGGAGAGGAAAGGAGTGGGGATTATATAGAGGTTTGCTGGAAGAAGACTCCTGGTGCTGACTCGGCGGTGTCTGGTGCTTTAAGTCTCGAAACGTTTACTAAAGCACAAATTCTATCAACTGTGTCCAATCCTGATTTTGTAACGTTATAAAACCTAACTATCCCAGGTCTCTTGTCCGCTCGATGTGCGTCCTAAGTGTTGTCCTGCTCCGTGTCAGACGATTCTTCGTTCAATTGAAGATTGTCTTCAGCATCGGACACGTCTAATCCTACTTCAACGAAAACTGGCTGAGCCTCGTAGATTGTCCCGGAGTAAGGATGGCTTGCCTCAGGAAGATCCCCTAGAAGCATCGAGTGAATTCTTCGTCTACGGTATCGAATATAAATCGTTCATACTCAATAACTAAGAAACAAAAGAAGAATATGTCGACTTCTTTACAAGAAGAAAATAAAAACGAAAAAAATACAAGCCTAGTCGCGTGGGTCTGACAGACAACTGGGTATCAAAGAACTGTTTTAGGGACCTCCTATTCAATATATATACTATATAATTTCCTTCAGTAATTGTTAATATTCATAATACAGAATAAAAACTATTAAATTTGAACAAAATAAAGAGAAAATTACTGTGACAAGAAAGGTCTTGTGGGTCTGGGAGACCCGGAGATGATAACTCAACAAAGAATGCTAAATATAGACAGCAGAGCAAGAACTAAATATTTGAAAAAGGTTTCTGTTTGTACAGGAAGGTTGGGCTGAGAGGTCCACGGGACATCAGCGTGATACCGGCACACCAGCGATTCTCAGAAGAGCAATTCTGAGTCTGCCTGGTCTGTAAGATCCACGCGACCGCTCTCGGGTTAACCCGGGAGGCGGAGCATTAACAAAATAAATAAATATAGCCACGTGTAGTCGATAGAGCTAGATTCATCTTCAGATCTAGTACAAAGGATTATTACAGGAAATAAACGAAGCGTCAATTGCAAGATTTATTCTGATCCTAGTTAAAATCACCAGCCAAAATGATAGGGATGATGGTGGTTTTTTGAACAAATACCAGGTACATGGCGCATGATGGATACTAGAGACCATGAAATCCAAGTTTCCTACTAGATACAAAGCATGTGTTGAATGTAGGACAATTACGAGATACAGGACACATGAGACCTGATGGATACAAAAATCTTGATGGATACACGATACTTACTGAGTACAAGAAACCTGTTGAATGCAACAGCACTGCTTGATACAAGACGCCTACTGGATACGTGAAAACTGCTGAATACAAGACACCTGCTGATACAAAAGACCTGGTGGCTAAAAGACTCTGGATGGATACAAGAAACGTACTGGATGTAAGACATGTTTCTCCTTACAAGGCATCTGTTTTACATAAGACGCCTGCTGGATACAAACGTCCCGGTGGATACAAGACAACGTATTCGATACAAGACTCTTGGTGGATACATAAATCGTATTGGCTACAAGAAAACTGCAGGATATAGGACACCCGCTCTTTACAAAGCGTCTGTTCGACTTAAGAGGCCTGCTGGGCGTACTGGATACAAGACAACTTCAGGATACCAGAAACTATCCCCTAAAAAGGCATCTGTTTGACTTAAAATGCCTGCTGGATACATGGGTCACTAGTAGTGCACTACCTACAACATCTACTGGATACAAGATATGTTGAAATACACAATACTTGCTGGATACAAGAAATATCTTGATTCAGGGTCTTAAGGCGGAAGCTTGGACCCTGAAGAGACGAGATAAGGAATTCTATTCCTGATATGTCTTCTCAGCTATAATTGTTGCTATGGTTACAGATGTTCTTTTGTTAACAATTGAATTGCTTTGTAAGAGTCAGTGAAAAAGAATATAGTAATGTTTTGGTTTACTTGAAGTGTTGTTTATTTTAATGTGGTAAAAACATAACAAATTGGCGACGAGGATAAAAAGAAGAAATGGAAATTAAGGTTACTGAAGAAATAAGAAAGTTAAAACTTTCTAGAGCATCTATCAAGAGTAAGTTAACTCACTTGGGAAAATATCTGGACCAAGGGAAGCCAGAATTTCAAGAAGATTTAAGTGTAAGATTGAGTCTTTTAGAAGCAAATTGGGAAAAATTTAATGACATTCAAGAGAAAATAGAATTGTTATCTATTGATGAGGAATTTGAAAATGAAATTGAGCATCGCCATAGAGTGGATGATATCTTCACAGAATTGAAGGTAAGGCTCAAGCAGTATTTAAATTCTGAAACTCTGAATGGACCTAATTGTGAAACTAGAGATCAAGTTAAGTCCTCCCTAGTAAGTACTACTGCTAACCTTAATTTTGTTCCATATGATGAGCAGGAGTCATTCACTAATTTTGTGAATAGGTTAAATGTTTTTATGCATTTAAAAGGGATAAATGATGAACAGATTAAAGTCTACACACTCCTACATGCATTAACTCCACTTGTACATCAGAAACTGTATGACCTCTGTTCACCCGAGGATCCATTGTCTAAAACCTACATAGAATTAGTCAGCCTATTAAAGAGTTATTTAGAGCCTCAAGCCAGTCTTTTAGCTATACAGCATAAGTTCATTTGTCGGGAACAGAGACCAGAGGAATCAGTTAGTGAATTTGCCTCAGATTTAAGGAAATTAGCAGCAGACTGCAAATTTTTGTGTGAATGTGGGAAGTCTGTTGCAGAAATGTTAATTTGCCTACAGTTTATTAGAGGGTTGAAAGACTCGGAAATTCGAACTAGAATCATGCAAGAAAGGGAAATAAAAAAATGTAATGAGATTTTAGAAATGGCTAAAGCTATTGAATTATCAAAAGTGGAGAATGAGATATTCACATCAAGCAAAAATAATTCTTTACATAAACTAGAATCTAAGGAACAAAAAGGTTATGTAGAGAAAATAGAGAAGGCTTCTCAAAATAAGGATAGAAATCGCTTATCTGGTAGACGTTGTTTCAGGTGTGGGAATAATTCTCATATAGCCAATCAATGTATGTTTAAATCTGCAATTTGTCGAGCATGTAAGACTGTTGGGCACCTTGCTAGAGTCTGTGGAGAATTTAAGAGAAAATCTGTGTATCAAGCTGAAGAAAAAGGAGCAGAACTTGATTCTCACGAAATAAATAGTTTATCAGGGCGAAGCACAGATAAATTTATCGTCAAGTTAGACATTGAAGGAAAATCTGTAGCAATGGAAGTTGACACTGGAGCAGCCCTAAGTGTGATATCTCTAAAAGAATTCGACAGTCTTGACATTGGAAATAAGCTACAGAAAACAGCTGTGGAACTTCGCACATACACTGGGGAGGTTATAAAACCCAAAGGGTTTGTGTTTGTTAGATGCAGATACAAAGAGCAATCCTTCGTAGGGAAACTATTTATAGTCAATCAAGATGTTGATGCCATTCTTGGAAGGGATTGGTTAAGGGAGGTAAAACTGGATTGGTCTGAAATGAAATCAGTAGTTGTCACGGAAGGGCTACAGCTTACCAAATTACTGGAAGAATTCGATGATGTTTTCCGATCTGAAATCGGAGAAATTCCAAATGAAAGGGCCAGATTGCATATAAGTCAAGATTCAAAACCAGTATTTACAAAACCAAGAAAAGTCCCCTACTCACTGATACATAAGGTGGAAAATGAACTCCAGAGGTTGGAAAACCTAGGAATCATTTCAAAAATTGAACGCTCGGCTTGGGGCACTCCTATTGTACCCGTTGTGAAGGCAAATGGGAATATCAGAATCTGCGCTGATTATAAGGTTACCCTTAATAAATTTATCATGGACGAAAAATATCCGATACCTAGAATTGAAGATATTTTTGTGAAAATGACTGGGGGACGGTTCTTTTGCACATTAGACATCAGCAATGCCTATTTACATATGAGGATGGACGAGGAAAGTAGCAGGTTGCAAACTCTAAGCACGCATAAAGGTCTATATAAAGTGAATAGGCTTATGTTTGGAGTTAAGGTTGCTCCTTCACTTTGGCAGAGATTTATGGACACCATGTTGCAAGGAGTTGATGGAGTGGCATGCTTTTTCGACGATATAATAGTCCAGGGCTCGACGTTCGAGGAAACATTAACCAGGCTCAAGACGGTGTTAAGCCTCATCAGAAAATATAACCTCCGCCTAAACAAGGATAAGTGCAGTTTCTTTCAAAAAAGTATAAAATATTTAGGCCATATTATAGATGAAAAGGGACTCCATAAATGTGGGGATAAAACTGAAGCAATTGAAAAGACCCCAATCCCTAAGAACGTAAGTGAATTAAGAACCTTCCTGGGTATGGCAACTTACTATAGTAAATTTATACCAGGATTTTCAACCATCGTACACCCATTGTGTCGATTACTTCAGAAAGGACAAGACTACAGGTGGACAGGAGAATGTCAGAAGAGTTTCAGGACTTTGAAGAAGGAAATCATGAGTGAAAGGGTGTTAGTCCATTTCAATCCCAACTTACCTCTCTTACTAGCAACCGACGCATCACCAGTAGGTCTTGGAGCAGTCTTATCTCACAGGTTTCCGGATGGCTCTGAAAGGCCAATAGCTTTCGCATCGCGGACTTTAACAAAGAGTGAGGCAAAATACAGTCAAATCGACAAAGAAGCAGTGGCAATATATTGGGGCCTGAAGAAGTTCTTTCCTTATTGTTATGGCCGTAAATTTACATTAGTGACGGATCACAAACCATTAGTATCCATTTTTGACCCTTACAGAACATTACCAACCCTTTCTGCCACTCGAATTTTTAATTATGCCCATTTTCTTTCGGGGTTTGATTATACCATACGGTACAGACGATCCGAAGAACATGGAAATGCTGATTATTTGTCAAGGTTTCCAGTGGAGCATTGTAATAGGAATAGTGTGGATGATCAAACTGTATTTCAGTTAAATCAAATAGGAACCCTTTTAATAGACAGGAAGGTGATTGCAAAGGAGACTGACCAAGATCCAGAAATAAAAGAAGTCATGTCTGCTTTGAAGAAGGGAACCAGTTTGAAGAAATTCGGACTGAATGACAATGAGTA
Organism: Gonocerus acuteangulatus; assembly: GCA_946811695.1. NCBI lineage: Eukaryota > Metazoa > Arthropoda > Insecta > Hemiptera > Coreidae > Gonocerus > Gonocerus acuteangulatus. The sequence continues at coordinate 157,132,662 of OX328123.1, forward strand.
CACTCTGGAAAGTGGATGTATTCTCAAGGGACCGAGAGTCATTATTCCGAAATCACTTAGAGGTGAGGTCTTGAAGGAACTACACATTGGGCACCTAGGGATTGTTAAGATGAAGGCATTAGCAAGGAGCTACTGCTATTGGCAAGGGATAGATCGGGATATTGAACTGCTAGCTGGATCTTGTAATCAATGTTGCCTGAAGAGAAATCAGCCTCCGAAGTGTGAACTCCATCCTTGGGAATCCCCTACAGGTCCCTGGCAACGAATCCACATAGATTTCGCTGGTCCTTGTTTAGGGGGTAATTATTTCTTCATTGTAGTCGATGCTTTCACTAAATGGGTAGAGGTTATACCCACGAAAACTACAACATCCAGTTGGTGCAATAAGGAACTTTTATCGCTTTTTACTACCTTCGGAATTCCATATGTTTTAGTTTCGGATAACGCAAGACAATTTACCTCTCATGAATTCCAGGAATTTTTGATACAGAATGGAGTGGTACATAAAAGGTCTGCTCCATTCCATCCAGCTACGAATGGGCAGGCTGAGAGATTTGTACAAACAATTAAAAATTCCTTGTATGCCATGCAGAACGAGAAAGGGAATATACACTGGAAGCTTTCCCGTCTCCTCATGCATTTACGAGAGGCTCCTAATGCTACCGGAAGTTCTGCTTACAAACTAATGTTTGATAGAGAAATAAGGTCAAGACTTGCGGTTATGTTCAAAACCAAAAACGGGGAACCATTGGAAATGAAACAAGCTCGAGAGGATGAAACAAGAGCCAGAAGATTTCAGGTTGGGGACCGCGTTCAAGCTCGGAACTATACAGACAGACACAAAAAGTGGAGTTTTGGTATTGTTGTGGCAAAGACTGGTGACCTCCATTATGAGATTAAGATAGATAAGGGACCCATTTGGAGGAGACACGTCAATCAAATGCTACCCACAAAATTTAAGGGGGAGGATTGATATGTCTTCTCAGCTATAATTGTTGCTATGGTTACAGATGTTCTTTTGTTAACAATTGAATTGCTTTGTAAGAGTCAGTGAAAAAGAATATAGTAATGTTTTGGTTTACTTGAAGTGTTGTTTATTTTAATGTGGTAAAAACATAACAATTCCATCCAACGTCCTCCCATCCTGATCCCTCCATATTGGAAATGCTCCTCTTGGAAAATAATTCCAAGGTTCCACCAATTCTACCTTTACACTCCATTTGAATAATGCCTGCACTTTTATATATATGTATATATATATATATATATATATATATATATATATATAAATATATATGTATATATATATATATATATATATATATATATATATATATATACAGAAAAACTTGGGGAATCAATGCAGGATGAAAAAAAAATAAAAATTTTCTTTGGCATTTTTCTCGTTTTTGCTTCGTTCCTGAGAAAAACGAAAAAAACTAAAACACTCTATAAGAATCATTAAAAGTTTATGTTCTATCTTCCACCCCCTCTACCGACCCACCTCCGCCCCTCCAAAATAAAACAACAAAAAAATGTTCTTGGTCGAAAAAATTAAATGATGAATGAATGAAATGAATGAAAAAAAAACAAACTTTATTCTGGAACTTCGTCCCATAAGAATAAAAATGAATACATATGGTTAAATAAAGAAATTTAACATAAAAATATAACCTTTATTATTTAACATAATAAAGTACCAACAAAAGCAGAAAAAAACGAATATAAATATTATTAGTCTTAAATAATAAAATAAAACATAAGTAAATATGTACATAAATTATAAAAATAAAATAGTGAATACGGAGGGATTGTAGAATACTGGAGCAAGAAAAGGATAAGAGATTGGAGCAATTATGATACAATATTCAGAGGGGGATGAGAATATAATTAAATAGTTTAAAATAAACAAATAAATATTAAAAAATTAAATAAATATCAAAGTAATGGGGGCTATAAAAGGATATGAATAAAAAATAAATGCATAAACAAGAGAAGAAAAAAAGAAAAAAAAAGGACAAAAAAAAAAGAAAAAAATATAATCTTACCACAAACAAGGAAAACAAGTCTGGACTTCATTGAACGGAGAAAACAACAACATAATTTACATAGGTAAACTGCTCTTGCCTGGTGGTCAATTCTTAAGAAGTGTCTTACTGGGAGGATAGGAAAAAAGCAAAGAGGCGGGATTAAAATACAGGTAAGGAAGGAGAGTGTCGAATCGAAGGAGGGATAGAGTCTAGAAGGAGGATGCTCGGGAGATGAAGGAACGGTCGAAGAAGATTGTTTTATGAGTAGTAGGATAGAGACCACAGTTTGAACTGAAGGTGGTTATAGATATAGGAAGGGGATTTGGAAGAAATGGTTTCGTAAAGGAAGGGAAATAGGAAGTATTGTCGTCGAATTGATGGAAATAGCCACTTCAACTCGGAGTAACGGTGAGAAATATGTGCATCCCTGGGGGTATCATTAATCGTTGAAGGCGATCCTCAAGCTCCCCAATGAGCCCTCCTTCTTGGCAAAACAAGGCCCAGGTTCTTGGCAGAGGAGACATATTGAATTGGAATGGAGTCAATGGTGAGGGGAAGGAAGGGGGTGGAATGATGGCATGTGAAGCTCCAAGTTCAACATTTAAAAACTGTTCAAAAGGTTGGCCCCTTGCAGCAATACAGACATCACGGCGCACATTAACAGACTGGTGGGGTCTCCCGTGGTCTAATGGCTAGCGCCTTGGATTCATAAGCGGTAGATGGTGGGTTCGATTCCCAACCTCCGGCAGGAATTTTATCATCCCACGGCTCGCTGGTAAAATTCCTCGCTGCACCCTGGATGTCGGCGCTAATGACCTAGATGTAGATGCGCCGTAAAAAAAAAAAAAAAAAAAAAAAAAATTAACAGACTGGTTGGCATTTGTGCATTGCTCTGCTGTAATCTGTTCCCAGGCCCATCTGATGCGATGGATGAGGTACTCCCTTGAGCCAATGGTCTCCCTGTAGACCAAAATCATTAATGTGTCCCCATGTGAAGAGTGAGGTCTGAAGATGGAGCAGGTCAAGATACCGGCCCACCACGTCTTATGCAATGTCATGGATAGTTATTGCCCAACCAATTTCGGACGGCCCTCCCGTAGTTGGCTGGACAATTGTCGATTTGGAAACAGCTTCGCAATCTATGTGCCAAAAGGACTCGAAGTCGAAAGGGAAGTCGATGCGTCAAAAAAAGAAGACCTATTATATCATTATTCCGCACGAAATCAGGGACATACTCACTCCTATATTTTTTGGGGCAAGGGGGATTAAAGGCGGTGCTGAAAGGCTTAGTGGGGGGATAGAACATATACTTTTAATGCTTTTTATATAGGCATTTTTAAAGAATGCCTATTCACAAATGCGTTTTAGTTTTTTTTTGCGTTTTTCTCGGAAACGAAGCGAAAAGGAGAAATATGCCAAAGGAATTTTTCTCTCTCCTTTTTTGTCCTGATTCGACACCCCGTATTTGATAGTTTGGTGTGCTTGAAATAAAAACAAATAATATTTTTTATAGATTCTTCGTGAAAAATGTAAACACCTAAATCAATGAAGTCTATAAGAACAAAACTATTCAAACTTTTAGGTGCAAAGATTCGTACGAAACAACAACGTCCTAAACGGAAATACCATTCTATTCACATGTGTTCAGAGGCGTTGTAAAAAGTAAAGACATTTCGTGTAAATACACATTTTTTCACCTTCTTGAATTAAGGAACCCTACTACCGGACAAACGTCACAAATGAATACAGCTTGTCGAGCTTCTATATGCTTTAAGGAACACTTGACAAGAAGTGATTCCGAAGTGAAGAAACACCTAAGAGCGGAGCAACACGCTGACACCTCGGTGGAAGTACAGCTCCTGCATCAATGTAATAAAGGAGAATGATGAGCAGGTGGAAATTAAAATAGATACCCTGACTTCACAAAATTGTATAAACGGCAGAGGAGAAGGAGGCACTTTTTAACATGTTCCTAACGCCAGCCTTACCTACCTAGCTAGGTTAGAGGACCAGTACAGTCGGAAGAAGGTGAACCTCGCTGAGCTATAGGAGGTGGGTGCGAATTTTTAGGCGTATTATTTATTTATTTTATAACTACTTTTCCAAACTAATTTTCTGTTTTGGTATTCAGTAGAGACTTGTTCCTAAAGTTTGAAATTCACCTAATCTGAGATATTTAAATTCTGATTACGCTTGGAGGTAAGGAAGTATTTGAAAAATAAATTTATTAATAGACGTAAAACGTTATAGGATCTTGTTATATATATTCTACAGTATCTAGAAAACGGTTGGGAAATCGTGGTAAGTGGAAGGTGACAGTTCTGAATGCTTTTTAGATGAGACAATCTCAATCGGAGAAATATGTGCTTAAAACTTCGAAATTATTAGTTTTGTTCTTTTCGGTGGGGTTTTGTCTCTGTTTACCTACCTTTTTAATGCGTTGTTTTTTTGAATTGCTTTTAACAGTAAAATGAGTATTTCAGTAAAACAAGGTAAGAAGATGAGAGACATTGTTATAGTGTTTCCAAGAGCAAAGGTTGGGGAAGAGGATGGAATCATTTCCGCTTACAATACAAATAGTTCCCTCTAGAGGAGCTTAAAATCTATTGCTTCTCTTTCAGATTTCATTTTATGTTTCTTTAAAAAGATCAAGACTTAACAATAAATTCTTCTATTCCTTTAAAAATGGCAATAGGGATATGAGGGGAAACGAGAATGCCAAAGCTTCTGGTAAATAGAAACTTCTGAAAATTGTTCTGAAGATCTATTTTCTATTGGCCGATCCCAACCATTCCTTGACTTATCATTTGCAATATTTCTTGACTTATCGTATGGAATATTCCTTGACTTATTATATTCAATATTCCTTGACATATTATTTGCAATATTCCTTGAATTATTATATGCAATATTCCTTGACTTATTATATGAAATATTCCTTGACATATTATATTCAATATTCCTTGACATATTATTTGCAATATTCCTTGAATTATTATATGCAATATTCCTTGACTTATTATATGCAATATTCCTTGACATATTATATGCAATATTCCTTGACTTATTATATGCAATATTCCTTGACATATTATTTGCAATATTCCTTGAATTATTATATGCAATATTCATTGACTTATACGCAATATTCCATGTTTTATTATATTCAATGTTCCTTGACTAATTATATATAATAAATCATGGAGCATATAGTTCGATTAGACAAGGAAGTTTTAAATGCATTTATAAACAAGGAATCTGTCATAGCTGTTTCATTCGACAGTGAAAAAGCAAATGACACAGCCGGGCTTTTGTGTCTAAATTGTACGAATGTAGTATCCAGGGAAATGTTTTTAATTTTATAGAACATTTCCTTAAGAATAGGACAGTCAGAGTTAAAACAGGGAGGGGGCAGCCATCAAACACATTTATCCAGGAGTACCACAAGGTTGCGTTGTGAGCACAACACTATTTAAGGTCGCAATAGACGCCATTCGCGAATGTATCACGTCAGAAGTAAATTATAACCTGTATCTTCATGATTTGCTTATCTATAGCAAGGGAAATTACCTAAACCAAATCCAACACAAATTTCAGGACGGTCTTAAAATATCACTTGAAAAAACACAAAGTATAGTGTTCACCAAAAAAAGGTTAATCCCGCAATTGGCACTGTCACTACATTCCAAAAGGATACCTTCATCCAATACAATAAAATTCTTGGGATGTATTTCGATTCGAGGCTTACATGGGCACCCCACTTGAAAAGAGTCCTTGAAAAATGTAAAAAATCTTTACATTTCTTGAGGATCCTTAGTAATACCCAGTGGGGAGCTTACAGAAGCTTAATGCTAACCTTCTACCGAGCGTACACCAGGTCCATACTGGATTACGGAAGTATAGTGTACTCATCTGCCAGACCCAGTACCTTGAAGATGCTAGATCCCGTGCATAACACTGGGCTCCGTCTAGCCACCGGAGCTTTCACATCAAGCCCAGCAATCAGTTTATATGCTGAATCGGGAGAACATCCATTGGAGTATAGACGTATGTTAAATTGTATAAAGTTCACATTAAAATCCAAATTTTTAAACTGTCCCTGCACACCAAAAACCACAGACGAAATTATACTTAGAAACTGTCAACAGCACCAAAAAGACAAATACCATTACACTTGCGATCCACGGACTACACGACCAGTACAATAATAGAAAGAATGCCTGTTCTCATGGGCCCTATACGTTCATATATCCCGTGGAAATTAAAATATTTAAAAATTAATCTATCCTTGTCAAAATTCAAAAAAGAACGATCCAACTTCTACTACAGTACACACCCTATAGCATGCGACATTTTTGAAATAATATATCAAAGAAATAAACAGTACTGGTTACCCGGTCCGAAGACATTAGACAAAGTACTGCAGTAGACGAACAGGCTAAACTAGCAATTCGACCACCAGCACCAGACGTACATTACATGACATACCAGGATCTTCAAGCCGCATCTAAGAGATATGTAACAGATAAATGGCAAGAATCCTGGTATAACACGACTGACAACAAGCTTCGAGAAATCAAGCACACTGTACAGGAATTATCATCGAGTAGAAGATCAAATAGACGAGAAGAAGTAGTTTTATGCCGTCTCAGGATTGGCCATTCACGACTGACTCACTCGTACATTATATCAAAACAGGGCAGACCTACATGTACCTACTGCAATACAGACTTATCAATAAAGCTCATACTGACAGAGCGTAGATTCAGGACGAATTTTAAATACAATTAAGTACAATATGATCGACTTACTTTCCGATGGTAGCCAGTACATTGATGAACTTATTAAATATCTAAAATGATGGTAGCCAGTACATTGATGAACTTATTAAATATCTAAAATGATGGTAGCCAGTACATTGATGAACTTATTAAATATCTAAAATGTACACACATTCATTTAGTGTACATGAATTTTCGTTAATTAATCCAACAAAAAGACACTCTTTTTTTGTTGGATTAATGGAACAGAACATACAGAACAATCGACTATAAAACACAATAATTGGTAGAGAACGACTTTTAAGACAAAATCAAAAATAAATTATTCATAATTGATTCAGGAAAAAGCAATAGTTTTATCACCTAATGGTGAAAAACTAAAACAAAATAAAATAAATAAAATTATATGCAATATTCCTTGACTTAATATAAGCAATATTCCTTGACTTATATGCAATATTCCTTGAATTATTATATGTAATATTCCTTGACTTAATATATGCAATATTCCTTGACTTATATGCAATATTCCTTGAATTATTATATGTAATATTCCTTGACTTAATATATGCAATATTCCTTGACTTATATGCAATATTCCTTGAATTATTATATGTAATATTCCTTGACTTAATATATGCAATATTCCTTGACTTATATGCAATATTCCTTGAATTATTATATGTAATATTCCTTGACTTAATATATGCAATATTCCTTGACTTATATGCAATATTCCTTGAATTATTATATGTAATATTCCTTGACTTATTATACGCAATAATACATCGTCACTATTCATATATGATCGACAAATATGGCTCAACTGTGTAATCCATTTAAGTGTATAATTGAGGCAAGAAAAGGTTTTATAATATTTCATTGGGTTTCCTCTCATAACAGTTAAAGTGTTAAACTCCCCCGTAAGAAAGGAGTCGGACGGGAGAAAGTCCCTAAGCCTCCTTCTTTTGAACATTTTTCTTACCTCAGTAAGGCGATTACTTTGACTAATTATACAAAGTGGAAATAATGGAATTTCTTCCAAGAGATTGTTTTTATTCGTAGCCATTAATAAGGAAAGAGGGCGAATAAAAAAGCATAATAGGTTTAAATACTTTGGGCCCGACCCCATCTTGAGAAGTTGCAATCCGCCATTATGAAGTTTTTCTCTCATTTCTTATTCGCCTAATTATCATCTACTCCTAATTCCATGATTTATCTTGTAATATTTCTTAAATATACAAAGGAGATTAATATTTTCAAAAAAAAAACACACACCTTTATACTTTTTTTTATTATTGAAATTTATAATTTTCTTTCTAGTTTTTAAAGACTAACGGGTAATTATAGTAATTAGATAATCTAAATGAGTTCAGTCCAGGTCTCTGTGATATATAAACTAAAACTTTTATATAGACCAATAAGTTTTGATACTTCCCTTCAATTAGGCATAATCAACCGACAGACCATAGTAATAACCTCGCTATCTCCTCAAATCTAATACTTCTACCTAAAAATTCACTCCTCTGTGGCCTCCTGGCCAATGTGTAGACGAATCTAGAAAATTAAAACAGAAAATAGAAAAATATATATCAGGCGCTAGGTCAGAAGTAGAATTTGCAGGAACTGCGTTCCTATAGAACGATTCCGTTTTTAGCATATATATATATATATATATATATATATATATATATATATATATATATATATATATATATGTGTCTGTTAACACGATAGCGGCCAGAGTTTTTGTTTTTTCTTCATGAAACGTGGTATATAGCGTTCAAATAGCAAACGATTGAACGAGTTCGTTAACCACCAAAATCGGTCCACCGGGAGGGGGGGGTTTACCCCGGACCCAAAACACTAATTTGACCATACCAGCCGTAGTTTTCGTTATATTTCAACGAAACTCAGTATTCGTTATTTTGATCTAAAGAGAGAATCCCGTTGTAAAAATAAACTAAATCGGTTCATTAGAAGGGGGGGTTTACTCCGGACCCTCAATACCAATTTGCCACTGCCAGCCGTAATTTTTGTTACATTTCAACGAAACTTGGTATTCGTGGTGGTAATCAACAGAGAAAAATGGGTTGTAAAAATAAACTAAATCGTGTTATTTGGAGGGGGGTTTACTCCGGACCTAAAGTACTAATATACTCATAACGGTCGTAATTTCTGCTGTATTGTAACGAAATGCGGTATACGTCGTGGGTATCGCATGAGAAAGAAGTGTTGTAAAAATGAAGTAAATCGGTCTATTGGAAAGGAGGGTTTACTTTAAAGTCTGTTTCATTACAATTAGCCAGCCAGACGTAGGTTCGCAAAGGCGCTACAAGGAGCGCTATCTCCCACTATGGGGACTATATCCTGTTCCTGCGTCAGGTCAAAAGACGGAATGTGAAGTTTTTGTGTATTTATTAAGTAGTACAGTATTATGTGTTAACATAACTCTGGAAGCAAATTATTTACAAAATTAATAATTGGACAGTTCTCATAAGAAATGTAAATGAGCAGAACTATTCACGTTTTTATTTTATTTATATAGGTTATTTACAGCAAATTATTCAGTAATGTAGTCTACACTAAAAAAATTCTGAGGAAAGTGCTTAGTTATGCAGCTCCTGCGTGACGGACTTTTATCCTTACTATTATTTGGAAAACTTCAAGTAAAACAGTTAAACGGCTTCTGCAAAAACTTATCGATGGAAAAATCTGGAATCGGAAATTACTTGCTTCGCTATTACAACAAGTAATAGATTCAAACATGCTTCCTTTTTATTTGTAATGAACAAATTAAAACTAAAAAAAATTCAAAATTTACACACTGAGATCACGCTATTTCTCAATGTACACGCAAACGTGACGCAGTTTCGGACTTGTATGTGTAATATAAAGCATGTTATACAAGAGATGAGTAAAGAGAACACCCAACCGCCAAACAAAGAGAGTTCTTGGATATTGTGTTAAGTTTCCCGGAACAAGGGGATGACGAGTACTTGTTGAGGTTACGAAGTTTAGGAAAACACTTCAAGTCGAACGGCTTTGTTAAGTCCTGCTGCAACTTGACGCAAAATATTGTTCTTGTCTTTTAAGCATCTAAGTATGAAACGAGTCTTCTCTTATGAGGACTTCCTATGAGAAGCTTAAGATGCAAAACAAGGCACGATATTGCTGCTAGCTTACGGGAAAATTCAGAGGATTTTTTTTAAAAAAACTTAAAAGTTGCTATGCTATAGGTATTCGAATGATTATTTTCTTCGTCTAAAATATATCTATTGTTTATAACACAAAAATGCTTTATTTAAAAAGTTATAATGGTCTCAGGGTTCCACGTTGTATCAAGAAACGAACTCTCATATATATATATATATATATATATATATATATATATATATATATATATATATATATATATATATATATATATATATATATATATATTAATTCTTCTGAATATGCCCCAATATAAATTTTCCACTTGTTCTTTTTTCTTTATTTGGCAGAGGGTCGATGAAGCAGAACACCATTTGTTTTTGTTCTGCAAAATAAAGAAAAAAGAACAAGTGGAATATATATATATATATATATATATATATATATATATATATATATATAGATATATGTATATATATATATATATATATATATATATATATATATATATAGATATATGTATATATATATATATATATATATATATATATATATATATATATATATATATCCCTTTCCAAAAAAATGTCGATACGGTCGACGCGCCATAAAATACACAGATATATATATATATATATATATATATATATATTTTACAGGCCATCGACATCTGGGCCATTAGCGCCGACATCAAAGGGGTAGCGAGGCATTTTCAGAGACAATTCCTGCCCCTGCGGTGGGAACTGAACCCACCATCTCCCGCATGAGAAACTACGCGTTATCCACTAGACCCCGGGGAGACCATATATATATATATATATATATATATATATATATATATATATATATATATATATATATATCCAGAGGGTGAAACAAAATTCAGTCTTCCCACAAATTTTCTTTATTTTGCACTAGGCCTTTCAACACAAATGTGCCGTCATCAGGTGCTCGCATGCATGTTCATTTATGTTGTTACAGCATAATGCTGTAACAACATAAATGAACATGCATGCCAGCACCTGATGATGGCACATTTGTGTTGAAAGGCCTAGTGCAAAATAAAGAAAATTTGTGGGAAGACTGAATTTTGTTTCACCCTCTGGAATTAAGCAACCCCACTACCGGAAAACATCAATAATATATATATATATATATATATATATATATATATATATATTTAATGAAAGCTTACATTTTTATTTTTTGTTTCCCTTGTTTATTAAATTACGTGAAAAGATGTCTATAGCCTTCTTATAAATTATTTTCAAAAATATGAAGGCTAATGCTTCTCACATCGTAATGTAACAGGTAAAAGTTACACTAAGTTTGTTTTTTCGGGACTGGTATACTTCCGAAAAATTGATTGGCCTCTCAACTCCTCCTTTATACCTCGATCGTGGTAATCGAAGGTTTCTATACTTATTTGGTGGTATTTCTTTAATTAATCGCCCATTTTCACAACAATAAAGCTTAGTACTGACGAGCTACAACTAGATCGGATCGGATCGGGCCAGGATCAATGTAGACACTAAGATCGGCCGTTCTCGGTCAAACGATATCGGGTCGGGAGTAAAACGGGTCCAATGTAGATGAAGACTAACACGGACAAATGTTGGTAGAAGCGTCATATTAAACAACGACAATCAGAGAATGAGCAAGTTGAAACATTGACGGACAAAAAGTTGGAAACCTAGAAGAGCAAACATAAATATGCTAAAAATGCACGGCAAATGTTTTGTGTGCGATTGTTTTATATCCGGGACTTGACTCAAAGCAGAATAGTACTTCCTGTACTTTTCCGGATCATTTCAGGTCTCTTATAACTTGCATCGTATAAATAAACATAATGTGACCTGAAGGTGGACAGGAATTAAAGCGGAAGTAAGATGGATGTCATAAGAACAGAGTAAACCAAAATGTTTTTAAAAGAAGCGGCTGTTGCGTTGTGAATTTTTGCTCTAGGCTCAAAGAAGTAAGGGCCAAGTTATCATCATGCTTTTATTGTGTAGTGAAAATTTATATATTGTTTCAAGTGTCTTCACAATAATTTTTTAAAAATTGTCGATGTTATCCTTGTTCTACTTGCCTTATATTTGGCGCCCGTCTCTATTCCTAGCCCCATAGTAGACTTGAAGGCCGACCAAAATAGATGATACATCACAGAACACTAGGGATATTTGTAAACAGGGGAAAATGATGACAATTTCTCTCCTGCATGCACTATGAATATTCAGAAAATATTTTTACACTTTTGTACACATTTTATTGTTTTACCTCAGCCCGAAGTGTCAATATTGCTGTACTGGTTAGCAATATGAATATACTTCCGATGTAAGCAGTTGTTTTTTTTCTGAGTAAAAAAAAAAAAACAACAACAAAACAAATAGATTAATTGTTTACTGATATTCGTATTATAACAATTAAGAATTGAATTATATTTAATTTTAGTGCAATTACATAAATGTTATTTATCTATGAGTTCTGAAACATGGAGTTCTTTATTCAACAATTATGGATTGCGTTATCAGCGTGACCCCAATATATACAAATTTGAACCATCGTTCTATATCGATGGTTTCTAAAACATAAAAATTTCTAGTTGGCACTTCCGGATTGCGTCTAACCTGATTAACGGGTATGCTCGCTATGGGGGAGAGAGGAACCGCGCTAATAAAAAGGAGTTATCCACATTACATTTGTAAACCGTAAATAAGCCGTACTGAATACATACAATAATAACACAGACACACAAAACAACATATATAAATATATCTTTTACGCCATACAAATATTCTTATGTATTTCGACACCTTCATACGACCAGTGTTGACATACGGCTCAGAGACGTGGACCATTTCCAAAATGGATGATCGGGCACCCCTAATTCAGGAGAGAAGGATACTGCGATCCATATTGGAGGGAATATGCGATGGCCGGACATGAAGAAAAAGAACCAACCAGGAGCCGTATGAGGCGTATAAGGAAAGAAATGTTGTCCATTTCATCCGTGTGGGAAGACTCAGATAGGCCGGCCACGTGGCTCGTATGGATCCAGCAGAACTACCAAGAAAGAGGATGGAAGATGTGCTCCATGGAAGCAGAAGACGCGGGAGGCCGAAGCTCCGCTGGAAGGATTGAGTTGCTCGTGATACTAGGACCCTACACAGAACTGGATGGTTGCTGCACTACATCGGGACAGCTGGCGGAGGCTGATTCAAGAGGCCCTGGTCTAGGAATTGTGCGCCAGTTAAGTAAGTAAGTAATTTCGACACTTTGAATCCGAATCCGGAGTGACGTTTCAATCACGTCAGGTTTAAGAGCACTTGAACGCCACATTTCGTATGAAATCGTTAAACAAGAAATAACTAGAGATTCCATTGTTTTAAGGGTCGCTAAATTCGAATCCGAGGTCTTTTTCAGCACATCGGCGCAAAATCAAGGTAATTTCAAGGACAAATATGTTTATTTTGCAAGAATTGAATCTGCAGTCAAAATCCTTTTTTTTTTTTGCAAAATAGACATATTTTTCCTTGTAATGACCTCGATTTTGTGCCGATGGGGTGAAATAAACTCCGTATTCGAATTCAGCGACCCTCAAAACAACGGAAGCTCTATTTATTTCTTCGTAAACGATTTCATACGACATTTGACCTTCAAATGTTCTTAACCCTGACTTGATGTGTTGAAACGGACTCCGGATTCGGATTCAGCGTATCGAAATACTTAAGAATATATGTATGGTATCTTTGGAAAATACCAATTTTTTCATGGTTCCATGTTTCATACAAGTCCCCATCCTGTTTTGAGGAGATGATTAAATGTCAGCTGATGCTGAGTGAATAGTATACTATTACACATGACATTGCCTGGATGAGGTGTTGATTGAATAGGGCCTAATCCACCAATCACCCTGTTGTGATAATAATTACCACCTCATTAATATCCTCTAAATCATTAATTAGTATCACTCCCATTTATTGAGGCTAAATACATACTCTGTCTCTATCTCTCTTTATCTATCATTGGTCTATATATATATATATATATATATATATAAACAAGCATAAATCTGTAATTTGATGATGTGAATACATTTTATAAGAAGGTTATACACATGTCAAACTCAAGACCCTCAAATGCGCCGCTCATTAGAAAGAATTAAAATGGTCTAGAGAAGTTTTAATTTATATTTCTTAGCATTCGAGTATGATTTTTTTTTCATGCTTTTTACATAATGATTTAATGATGGGTTTAGAAATTCGGGACTTCCCGGTATATTTAAAGAGATTATTTACATTGGGGAAAGAATATTTCACGAAAACGGTCCAGAAAATATGTTTTTTCAGCATAAGCCCTGAGTAAATCTGTTTAATCTGGCGTTTACACAATTAACGATCGTCAACACTAATTCCCTCAATAACAGGATTACTTTTTATTCAGAGATTGGTAACATTATCAACTGTCCAGGCAACGAATGCTCAAAAGCAGTTATAGATGGAAATGCTTGGAACAAAATGTTTGACTTCATAACTTTCTTTGTACTAGTTAGGAAGTCAACATATCAAAAGTTTTTATTTCATTTTTATATCAAAAATCTTTAAAAATATTTATCTCTTTGTTATTCTGAGTCCCAGGATTTTTATTCATTTATTCATTCAAAATGTATGTGTGTGTGTATATATATATGTATATATATATATATATATATATATATATATATATATATACACATATATACTCGTATATACCCGCGCTCTCTGCGGATTGAAATATGGTTTGTTTTTGGGCAATTGGCCAAAACAATATTCATAGTCTGGATACCGTATGTCGGATCGGCTAGTATATATATATATATATATATATATATATATATATATATATATATATATATATATATATAAATTCGTCTGATTCGTCTATACTGTTCACAAAAAATGACACATATTAATTAAATATAACAAAAAAATATTTTCTCTAAGTGAACAATCTGTATATCCGCGCTCTCTGCGGATTGAAAAATGGTTTGTTTTTGGGCAATTGGCCAATACAATTATTCATAGTCTGGATACCGTATGTCGGATCGGCTAGTATATATATATGTTAGGAGGATAAACAGCCCCAGTGTAATAGGATTAAGACTAGTATTTAAGGGCTGCTTATCTAAGAATAAAGCCAGTTGTTTGTCTGATCTCGTGAGTGATTGACCCCGTGTACTTCCCTTAGTGTTTTTTTAAAAACATACTCGAGTCTACCGGACTCTTATCTGGTGCCGAAACCCGTTCTTCCGTACGCCTCTAACGATCTTCTGTTTTTCGCGTTCGGTTTATGAAAAGTAAGCCTCAGTACAGACGGCGGTTTACCCTACAAGATCGCTTATTAGAAGTGCGTATGGCTGACGAACAGATCAATAACCCAGTGATCGTGCAGCCGGCGGCGCCGGTTGATCAGACGGTCACCCGACCGTAAGATACGAACGTCCAACGCGCATGATATGCGGAAAGCCATTTCGGAAATAGAAAGGTTCACCGGAGACACTGGAGACCTGGCGCATTTCCTTAAGGCGGGAGAAAGGATCAGCACAGCGATACATGCTAAAGCAGAGGCAGGTTGGCTAGATGAGTGGGAAGTACCGGCACTCAAGGCATCACTCATTAACAGGATTAGTCGCCGAGAGCTTAATATAATTCAGAGCGACGAAGATACCGAATGGGACATAGTAAAGGATCGCCTCAAGAAGGTATACGGAGGCGGCCGGTGGGCTGCCGAAGAAGATATTCTAAGGATGTTCCGAGAATCAAAACGTCCTAACCAATCCGCTGGGAACTTCGCAGCTAGGCTCCTGGAGTGGTATGCAAAAATAGCCGATAAACTGGGGGAACAATTGCAGCCTGCGGAAAAACTTCTGCAAATGAATCTATTGGAGTCAGTACTCAAGGTGCAGCTAAAAAAAGAAACGGGCAGGATTTGCGAAGGGAACAAGTCCTTTGCAGATATTGCACAAACCATCATGGATGAGGATGGACGAGTCGAGGAGGAGGAGGGAAATAACTCTGAGAACGAGTGGAGGTTAGTGAAACCTAGGAAGTTCGGACACCCCATGACAGGACATAGGAATGGGATGAAAACTGATCATCGAGTAAGCAGACAAGACAGGGCTGGAAGAAGGCCAGACCCAAAGCCTAGGAAGCAAGAGCCCAAGCGCTCTTACGAATGCGGAAGCAGCAAGCATCTTGCGGCTCGTTGCGAAAGAACCAAGGGCTTCGAATGCGGGTCGGGAGGGCATCTCGCGAGGCAGTGCCCCCACATCAAAAGGCGCAGTGTCGACCGTGGAGAACCCATGGAGGTAAATGCTCAAGCACTGAGGTACCCTGCGCGCTCATTGGAGGGCAGGGTAAGGAACAGTTCGGTCGCAACTGCATCAGACTCCGAAGGCAGCGATTATCCGGAGCCAAGTTGGGTGAGACGGCCTAATGCACGAGTCACCAGTCACTCTGAGGTGGCGCGTGGAGAGGAAAACCATCGACAATGAGAGCAGTGCCCGGCGAGCGGCAACCCCCAGAGTATAAACAATATCAAAACAGGGCAGAGAGGGGGCTGGTTGCCGATCATAAGTGAGCGGGGATACAGGTGGCTGGTGGATACCGGCAGTTCATGCACCATAGTGGAAAAACAAACCCTCCATCCTGCATATTCAGACGTAGTAGACGTAGTGTCAGTGTAGTTTGAGCACGCTAGGGGGACTATGCGCTGTAGACAGAGAAGTGCTCTGGGCTCTAGGAGAGTGGGGCAAACCGGAGGAAAAGCTGGTGGTGCATGTTGTGGGTAAGCTAGCGCAAGGATACAACGGCATCCTCGGGTCAGATTTCATGGAAAAGTTAGGTGGAAGCGTGAAACACAATGGAGCAAGGTGGAAAGTGCGCCTCGGGCAACGTCGGTATGCCGTGTGGCCTGGGGGAAACCTTAACGACCTACAGTTGGGAGTAGTAGAACGACGACCTTGGCGATGGGACAAAATGAAGGAAGCGTTCGCCGACATCTTCTGGAAAGAGGGACAACCAATTAGCGCCACCGGACGAATGGTACCCGAGATTCCACTAAAAGTAGAGAAGGCGATTGCAGTAAAGGAGCGCCGATACCCCCTCCTCATGAAGGATATCATTCGCAAGGAGCTGGACGTAATGCTAGAACATGGCGCCATAGTAAGGAGTAAGTCCCCCTACAATAGTCCCCTGTGGGCTGTACCCAAAGCTGGTGAGAGCGGCAAGTTTCGTGTTGTGGTGGACTTTCGAAAACTTAATGAAATCACTGCAGATGAGAAGTACCCACTACCGCGCCTCGAGGACATTCTAGATAGGTTACACGGTGCAACGGTGTTTAGCACGCTAGATCTCAAGAGCGGATTTCACCCAAAAGATGCGGAGAAAACAGCCTTTTCGTTTGACAGAGACCACTTCCATTTCACAAGGCTCCCGTTCGATTTAAAAAACGCACCGACTTCTTTCCAGTGATTGATGGACGAATTCTTACGCGGCCTCAGTGAAAAGTTCTTCCAAATATATATGGATGACCTTTTGATCTTTAGTGCATCGGAATCGGAGCATGAGCGGCATCTAGAACTTGTCTTTCAGAGACTCAGGGAGTTCGGACTGAAATTGTCCCCTACAAAACTACGCCTAGGACGCACATCTCTAAAGTTCCTAGGGCATGAAATCTCAGCTGAAGGAGTACGACCGGACCCAGACAAAGTAGTGGCTATTCAGAACATGACCATCCCCAAAGATCTTAAAGGTGTGAGACGAACATTGGGCGTGCTGAACTATTACCGCCGCTTCGTATCAGCCACGGCACACAAGCTCACCAGACTAAACGCTTTGCTGCATAAAGGCTGCACGGTAAAATTCGTAGATCTTACAACGTTTTGTGTTATTAGGCTTCTAGGAGCACGTCTGAAAGGTACGCACATAGACGTAAACACACCTTGAGGTCGATATCCTTAAACATTTTTGAGAAGGAAATGCTGTCATACAGGACCTGCCTTTCGAACTACATTCCTCAGAAATAGCGTTGTATCCTGGATTCCTGAATACTTTGTTTAAAATAAACTCTATAAATTTGGAATAAACGCTAATAGTTTTCCCTTTTGACATTTATTCAATGATTTGGTTCTCGAGGAAATTCACATCATCCCCCCATGGTTATATTTATTTAAATTTTAATGCCACTATAATTAGCTTAGAATTTTAGGACGGGTTATCTATAGGTTACCACCCTTTTCTAGCCAGGATAGGGCTGATGAATTTGCTTTTTCTAAATAAAAGCCATCACCCCTAGTGGGATACAAACCCCCTTTTTTAAAAAATTTAAAAAAAAAAAAAAAAAAATTGTATAGTGAGAATAAAAACATGGGTTTATTTTTAATGTATTTTAAGGGATAATGATATACAGTTCACTAATTTAATAATTAAAGTTTAATTAATCACTTATCACGAGATCAATTAATGTCTTCTATCCTCAGAATAAATTAAAAAATACTTGATTTAGACCCTTTGTTTATTTGAAGTTAATTATTTATGTCAGTGAATCAAATTTTCTATTCATTATGGCACTAGCCATAGCTAGTTTTTTTTATTTTAACTAATGTTTAAAAGTTAAAATAATATAAAATCATTATTAAAACTTTTATTAAAACAAATTTCAGAATAACAATATTCAAATAATTTTTATTTTTAAGTTTTTAAAATAAAAATTATTACAAAACTGGGTAGTTACGTACTAATTGCACCGATATCGAGAAATGGGTCTCGTTGAGGGATCCGGATCATGGAATGAGAACATAATTGAAGTCACGGGCGTATATAAGGGGGGGGGGCTGCAGCTATTATTATTATTAGCAGTTATTTGCATAATTGCTATGCGTTTCCACTCGCTACGCTTACCCAAGGTTATATCGAAATTATAGTTAATCCAACTCGTTGGTAATATAGATCACTGGTTTTTGGTGGAATATGGACCCATATGCAACATTGCTTCAAAATAATATTTTTTCAGTCGTTGGTAAATACCAAATACTAATTTTCCTATCCGAAAGAACAGCACACAAAACACTACAACACTAAGAAGTGAAACAAAAATAATAAATGTAACTTGTAAAAAACAGTGTTATTTCTTCTGAAAATTACAAACACTATACCAGTGAGTGGCAGGTCTTTTCTTATTAGCTAAGTGTATAAAAGGTTTTTTTTACAAGGTACGTACACTAATATTAAAATTGTTTCTCCGGAGGGCTTTCGTTCCAGTTTTTAGCGCGGTTCCTCCCTCCCCCATAGGGAGGAACCCCGCTTATAAGGTTGATACAATGAAACAATCCGGAAGTGCCGACTAGAAAATTTTGCGTTTCAGAACCCCTAGAAACCGAAAATAACGGTGGTTCAAATTTGTATATATATATATATGTATATATTTATTTATATATATATATATATATATATATATATATATATATATTTGTCTGTTCGCTCTCTAAATAGAAGACGAATGGTCTGATTTTGATGAAATTTGGTACAAAAATCTGTCGTCCAATTTGAAAGGTCAAGTTCGTTAACCAGCAAAATCCGCCCACTGGAAGATGGCGTTTGGGGCGAAATTCGCGCAGAAAAAATCGTAACGCTTACGTTTTTGAGTTCATAAGCTTGTAAGTACTCGTTTTATAGGCTTCATGGGCTAGAAAAACGAATGAAACCATTTTCAAGGCGATAGCTTTAACCGTTGTCGAGAAAATTGGAAAAATAGTTTTTGAATACCGTTTTTGGTTTGGGTACTTAGAATAACGGGATTCAGTTGAAACATTATGTGCATGTTCTACTTTCATTAAAACTAATATGTTGAAAGTTATGTTACGTTTGGAGTTAAGGAAGGGTTAGAATAAAATATTTTATGAACAGATATGAAAAGTTTTGGAAACTTCGTATACTTTCATTAATATCTCGAACACGGTTGGGAAATCGTGGTAAGTGGATTAAAACTATTTGAAAGCTTACTAAATTCTCTACAAAAATGATTCTAAAACTATTTTTGATTAGGTTATGTCAATCGGAGAAATAAATGCTTAAAACTTCAAATACGTCTGTTTTGTTCTTATGAACGGGTTTTTGTCGTTCTTTTTGTAATTTTTGTCTCTTTCCCTTGGTTTTTTATTTCTTTAATTTCTTAAGTTGTATTTGTAAGGAAAATGTATGTGTGTGTAAAACAGGATAGGTAAAATGAGACCAATTTTCTGTTGTCAGAAATAATGAAAAGTTTTGGGAACTTCTTATAATTTCTTAATATCTCGAAAACGGTTGAAAATCTTGGGAAGCGAAAGGTTACCATTCGAAAGCTTACTAAATGGTCTACAAGAAAGGTTCTAAAGAAAGTTTTGAATAAGCGAAGTAATGTCAGCTTTGGATTTGTCGATTTCCTTCAAATGTCTTGAAACTGTCGAGGCTCCTACTCTGAGTTCTTTGGCATATTCCCTAGTGTTTTTAATTGCTTATAGTAGTCAAATGTATTTGTCAATAAAACAGGATACGTATAATTAGAATCAATATTTTGTTTGTTAGAATTCGATGATGCCGTATGAATATCTAGATTACAGTACTGGTGTTGATTTCGTTCTTTAGAATTATTCTTGGTATTCCCTATTTTCATCTGTTACCCATAGTTTTTTATTGTTAGTAGGTTTTTCTTATTGATTATAGAATATAAATCTATTTGGCTATAAAACAGGATACGTAAAATTAGTGACAATATTTCGGAGATTTCTGAGCGAAATACTTTTAAGATTTTCTACCACCAAGAAGGGCTTTTTCCTCTATTTTTATCCACTAGGTAGGCTTTATTTTGCATATTATTCTATATAAGTTTTATTCAGCAGGGGATTCTGATGAAATGTCGTGTTTTTGCTGTGGATTTTAAATACGATGTATCTAAGATTGGATAACATTAGCGAGTCTACATAGTTAAGAACCGACGACGGAGGATTACTTCTTGCTATGATTTAGTCTACATATGTATATTAAGTCCTAAATCCAAAAAATAAACTTCACAACGGTTAGATACTATGAGCGTATATGGCGGTTCAATGCCCGTAGAACACAATGGGGCCGCAGGAAATTTACCTGCTATGAGTTAATCCTCAAGAGCTGTAAATATACCCCAGGTGTCTGCCGACACAAATACAAAGCCTAGGCGGAGAGCACCCCAAAAACACAGATCCAAAAATAGGTTATATACTAAATATTCATAAAGACTACTTAGTTGTAAACCGATTCATCAATTAGCAATCAATAATTTTCAACAAAGGTTATATACTAAATATTGATAAAAAGTATTTAATTAGAAAAAAATCAATATTCCACAAGACTTGTTTTTGGTCCATTTGTGTCTACTCCTTAGACTTAATTAGGTATATTATTCTATTGTAGTTGGGCAACTAAACTTTGTTTTATTTTGTTAAATAAAGTTTTTTTTTTGACTTGTTATTCGTCAAGACTTTTATTTGTCCTTGTGTATTTACTAGATACGTTTTATTCGGCATATTATTCTATATAGGCTATATTAGGCAGGGTATTATACTCAATCTTGTGTACTTCTTCTTGATCCTTCTGTACATGGGCGTATATAAAAACAATTTCGGGGGGGGGGGCTGAGACCATTTCCAGGGTATGGAATACTAAATATTTAGAGCTTGGAATAGTTTTAGGCAACTAAACCGCTATTGCACGTAAAATAAAATATGTTTTATGAACTTAGTGATCTTATTTAATTTATTTTTAAGGGTTTTACGAGAAGTTTTTATCATCAATTCAAAATTTCGGGAGGGGCTGCAGTCCCCTCAGCCCCCCCCCTCATATACGCCCATGCTTCTGTATCCTCTAGAAAGGCTTTATTAGGCATATTTTGTATTGATTTATAGAGCTTTGCTTTAGAATGAGAGCCAGATTCTGTAATTTCCGCTTCTGTGTAAAAGTTAGCTACTGTCGGTGTCCCTGACGCCTTAATATCACTTTTATTCGAGATGTTCGAGAGGATTTTGACAATTTTCACGAGATATATAAAAAAAATAAGTTTATTTATTTTCTAAGCTTATCAAATGGCACTAGGGACATGAACGGAACCGCGCTAAGATGCTGCAGTTCCTGCGAGTCGGACTTTTTTCTTGAAGCTACGTTTCTATGGTAGGAGCATTTATAATGGGATCTGTAGGTGCAGATTTCGGGCAATTCTTCTTTCCTCCCTCTCCAGCTGTCGTTTAGGACACCTTGTTCTCTGTCCACTTCTCAATCTATAGGCACTCCGTTTTAAATATTTTTTATAATTTCTGACTATTGAAATGGACTTACTGGCCTCTTGGCCGATATGTTTGAATTTATATGCCTTTACTCGCAATGCATCTACACGCAGACGGGTCTCAATCCACGTTAGCCTATACGATCTCATATTGACCTGACACCTTCAGACGGGTCTCAATCCATGTCAGCCTATACGATCTCATATCGACCTGACACCTTCAGACGGGTCTCAATCCATGTTAGCCTATACGATCTCATATTGACCTGACACCTTCAGACGGGTCTCAATCCATGTTAGCCTATACGATCTCATATTGACCTGACACCTTCAGACGGGTCTCAATCCATGTTAGCCTATACGATCTCATATTGACCTGACACCTTCAGACGGTTCTCAATCCACGTTAGCCTATACGATCTCATATTGACCTGACACCTTCAGACGGGTCTCAATCCACGTTAGCCTATACGATCTCATATTGACCTGACACCTTCAGATGTGAGGACGTTAGGGCTAGTACTGACCATTTGCTACATAGTAGGAACGAAGTAAATGCGACAACTCCCAAACAAAGGCTCAGAATTAAGAAATACTGATAATTCCGATTATTGTTTTGACTCTTGAATTTCATATTTTAGTCTATTTTTACTTATCGTTTCATGACGAATAAATTTCTGCTTATTTTGATCCTTTGGAATGGTACTTTGTAGCCTATTGTATAAAACAAAACCCATAGGAGTTTTTCATCAGTAATTTAAAACTTAATTGCAAAATTTCATTTTTTCGTTAACTATATATATATATGAATAGAGAGACACGTGGGTAGATGGATAGATAATCATTTTAACAGGGACTCGGCCAGAGCTAAATTGAATACACTGCTTCTTGTAGATCACCGAAGTTAATTGTGTTCTGTAGGGGTGACCGTGTGGGTGACATTATTAAAAGTTGAAAACCTAAAGAAAATTTCCCGGAGAATTGGTCTAGTAGGGGTTATCAAATTTTGGAAAAAATCTTACAGGAGTACAAAAAAAAAAAAAAAATATATGCATTCCGTCGGAAAGTGGGAATAACCACCAAGATGATGCATTTTCTACGAACCAGTAGTTTCCTGTGTTTGCTATAAAGACAGTCTAAATCCAGCTCCGCCCTAAATTTGCACTTGATATCGGTCAAATCACTCCATCTCTCTCACTGAAAATCTTTGTGCTATCTCTGTAACATAACAATTAATTACAATGGACCGGGTTATGATATAAAAAGAAAAAAAAAACAGCGATTATTAAAAACAAAACATTTTATTTAAAATAATTCACATAGAATATTTTATTTATAAAGTTCTTCTTTCGTAAAAATGCAAGTAATCACATTTGACAAATACATTCACATTGCAAAGACTTTGGCAAAAGTAGCATTACCGCTTCCTTTCCTCGTGTACCATACTAATATTATTACTAATCCGTAATAAGTATATAAATGCTGAACATAATTCTTCCTATAAGTAATAAAATTTATAATTACTAACTTCATTCTAAATAATTTAAAATAGCAATAACACTTTGTACTAGACATTCATTTACAAGATTTTATGGAAACTAAGCTTACTTTTAAAACATCAATTTTTTCTACTAATATTTATTTGGAAATATCTATGTATTTAATTAACTATACACATGAAATAATAGGGGGGACTTTTGGTTTAAAATGAAATCTCGCTGTCTTTGGTTCTTTTTTATTTATTTTGTAAATCTTCTGTGTGTAAAGTAGTAAACATTTAGCTGAAAAAAATAAAAGACAAGGCATACTTTATAGATTTTTGGCTGAAAAAGATTTTGCGATCCCAATAAATTAGAATGGTTTAGGCTAAAAATAATACACACCATTCATTTTGAACTTAAGTAATTGTTTTACTGTGAATAATTCGACTCATAATAGGACATGTATAATTTTTTGTTGAAAAGTCAAAACTTTTGATTATTTGTTTTCTTAAAAATTATTTATTTGAGATAAAATGGGTACTTAATTTATAACATGTTTTAAGCATTCTTTATGATTAATTATTAAACTCTCAATGAACTGAATTGATTGCCTCAAAGCAAGACAAATTGAATCCTATTTGATTTTCAAGGCCGAAAACATTAAACGCTTTAGAGGTCGTGACACAGTTAACCACAAGTTATTGGCTGCAATATGGAAACTTTCTTTAGGGCCAAGAAGTAGAACTCTGAGATCACTCTTCTGAGATTTATTCTTGTGGAAGCATGATGAGTTCGAAAAACAGAACAACTATTTTCTTTCTTTCAACATGGGTTGCTTATCATTATTAATGCAAAACACCTGTGAAAATGTTATTCTCGAGAACAAGGTAATAAGACAAACATCATAAAAATGATAAGAAAATCCTGGGTTAATTCGGTACATGCTCAACAACAAATCTCTAAGCAGAATAATAACACTTCATTTAATGATATTTTTCTTTGTTTATTTCCTTAAGAAAAAAACAATGACAATTCTCGGATTCACTTTCAGTAACATTTGGCTGATCCATAGATTATAGGAAAGTACAAGGAGAGTTTATTGCTCTGCTCACCGAACACAAACGTTTTTACATAATGCAGTCAAAAGTAAACACAAGTATCCCTTCATCGTATATAATTCAAGAAAAAAAAAAAAAAATTATCTTGCCTGAAAGGCAAGATAGTATTTTTTTAAAGTAAATAATGATTTATGATGAGAACTACATCAAGTATGTTGAGCATGCATGTGTAGTGTGTACAAATAAAAAAAAATACATATATATATATATATATACTAATTTGAATCACAGTTATTTTCATGATCAATGAGTTATGAAACACAAAATTTCCTAGTGAGCATTTTCGGAAGGCATCTTTCATTCGAACAGAGATTCGATCATAAGCCATTTTCAATCTGTCTATCTGTATGATTGTGCATTATTTCTAATATTATAATCTTCAGATATTGTTTATATATATCATGAGTTTGTATAAGTTGGTATAATTTAGTTTGTGTTAGGAGAAAATCTCCTTAACCTTGCAATCCAAAAATGAGACTTCCTCCTAACTCAGACTATATTACATCAAATTAAACAAACACATGATACATATAAACAATATCTGAAGATTACATTATAAGAAATAATGCACAATCATACAGATAGACAGATTGAAAATGGCTAACAGTCGAATCGTTTCTGAAACAAAATTTTATAACCTGGTATGTTACATCTCGCACCATATGTAACTTAGAAATAAAATATATGAGGACTGAATAAAGCTGTTACCAACTACCAAAAATTTATTAATTATTGAACATATTTTTTAATCCAATTTATTGTTCAAAATAATCATTAGAACTATTCTCAATTGTTTTAAATCAGCTGAAAAATATCAGATTTAGTACCTCACTTTAGCATTTATTTTAGACTAAATAATTTCTTTACGTTTTTTTTTTCTTTCACGGTTACTTGATTTTTATACATCTATGTAGGCTTTGATAAATTTAAAATAATCAATGATGTTCATAAGTAATTTGTTCAAAATTCCTGTACTCTGAATACTAAACTCATTTCTGGCTCTTTGTAATTGAGAGCACTTCGCCAATATATGATCCAGAGTAAGTACATTAGTATACTTAAGGTAATTTGATTGAAACGTAAATAATAGAATTGCTCCTATTTTAAATAAATAAAAAAAAAAAAAAAAAAAAAAAAAATGTACACACCCTCAAGGATATCTATTTCTTGGATCACTTCTATAGAAGCGTAAGGCTTAAGTACAGTAAGTTATCATCAGTTCAGGATCAGCTGATAGAACTTTAACCAATCAATCATATCAATCAATCAACTCAAACCCTAGTAACACCAAAAAAACAAACCAGAACAAAGACTAGGGATCCACAGAAATCTATATATTCCATGGGCGTATACAGAAAATAATTTCGGAAAGGGCTGGGAGAATTTTGGGGGGGGGGGCTGAGAGCATTTGGGGGGTATGGAATATTAACAATCTAGATCTTGGAATAGTTAACCAATTAAAACGCAATCACATCCAAAAGAAAGTAGGTTTTCTGAACTAAGTGGTCTCATTTCATTTATTTTTAAGGTTTTATGAGACTTTTTTTTACCGCTTTCGGGGGGCTGGAGCCCTCCCCCCTTATATACGCCCTCGATCCAATTAAGATATGTAAACATGTTCTTAGTTTTTATATTTACATATACTAAGAAAATGTACATGGTGCACACATTCTTGATGTTTTCTACCTTACATTTGAATTCAAATGTTCAGCTGATTTTTTTAAGTTAATTATAAACCAAATCAAAACAAAGGGACAAGGAAGTGCAATCAATCATCTAAATTTTAAGTACTAAAATAAATATCACCATTCATCAACAAATTTATAGTACAGGAATAACAATATTTTGGATAAATTTACATATAAACATTAATGTTATACTTTCAAAAGTACTACAAACAAACATTTTCCAGAATTTTGTTCATTAACATTATTTTTAATTATCATTTAGGATATTATTCAATTATTTGGTTCACTACTTAATAATAAACTTTCTGCCTAAATTATCGATTTATTTATAAACTTTTCAACTACTTAATACTTTAGCTTATTATGATTTGCTTCCAAAGATGTTTTGTTTAGAATCAATCTGACGCAACACTATAATATGCTCCAAATAGCAATACATCGAGGCCCTATATATAGATTATAAATAAATTAAACATGCAAATTTATGAACATTAATGCATAAAATGTCTTTGCCTATTTCAACTATTGTCAACAATAATGTAACAAAATCATCTGAATAATATTTTATATCTATAAATATCAACATATGTTTTACAGTTCTCTACAATTACAAACACAATATTTCTTCAATAAAAACGTTTGGTAATATCTTAAGCAACATCTTATCACTAAGTAGCTTGAAGAAAATAATCACAAAATAATACAGTTGCCATCACAGAATACAAAATACAATAGGAATTGGCTCCTCATGAACATTATTTAGTTTTATTGATAATTAAATTGATTTGAATTTAAATGGAGACACGACAGTCCATTATGGTGTACTTTATTTCTGGGTACGGAAGCGTTTTTCATTATATTTTTGTCTCCATATAGGATGATGGGTTTAAACATATTCTGATGTGTCTGCACATAAAATGTTGTACCTGCACGAGGCTGTTCTTTGTTTGATATTGGACAGAGAACGTGGATTTAAGATAAATCATGATTATCACGACTGGATCTGTATTAAAAACCTAAAGAATTATATCTGAGTCAAAAATTGATAAACTTATGTCAAAAATAAAATCAATAGTTCTGGATTTGAGATAAAAATCAATTGACTGTAGGTGAATGGAATAAATCAATAGATACGTATTTTTATTAAGAATCTATAGATCTATACAAGAGAAAAAAAAAATCAATAGATGTATGTAAGATAAAAATCAACTGATCTAATAAATAAGTTTCTAGATGAGATAGAAACTCGTAGGCTTAGGAATCAATACATAGCGGAGATGAAAAGTCAACAGATCTTTATCTTATTAAAACTCTATTTTAGATAAAAATATGCTAACCTATTTCAGAAAATATTATTTGTATAATACAAATCTTAGATAAATGCGTATATTTACTTCTGTCTTGCCTATTTCATTTAATAAGTACACAAATAATTTAATTGTAAACATTTCATATTTTTGCTCTGGAATATAATTAGGTTAATCGTTATCATATACATCATAAGTACTAAAATAAATATCACTCTTTATAAGAAAAATGTATAGTACAAGAATACCAATATTTTAGAACAATTTTCTTATAAAAATGAGCTCATAATTTGAAAATAAACTACAACAAAACATTTTCTATCATTTTTTTCATTATGATTATTTTTTAGTTAATATTTAACAAATTATTAAATTGTTATGTTCATTCCATAGAAATAAACAATTATCGTTTTATTATCAACATTTTCAAGAACTGAATACCTTAGATTATTATAATTTGCTCCCAAAGAATGCTTTATTACGAAACCAGTTAACATGTTTTGTGAAGCTGGTGGATACGTTCAGTCAATGCAATAAAAATGTTAACAAAGTTATGAAGTATGAAATAACAACAAAAATTAAAATAAAAACAACAAGATTAATATACAGTGTGTTTAACTGACTATAATTTTTAATTAAAATTTATGTATTTTTTGAGTCGTTGAGAGTTATGTGTTAGCACAGTTTTAAATTGTACCAATCTCATTTTAGCACAGTGACACGATAAAAAACTTATTAATCGACCATTCAATTATAAAATAAATTTTTATATTTTTACTTTTTTGTGCCTTGTTGGTTCTGTGGAGTTGAGAGAGCTTCGCAAAATAAATCATTTCAAAACAAAAATTCTATGAACTCTTTTTACAGTCTTTGGTCAAAGGAAGACAGTGGATTAAAAAAAAAAAAAAAAAATGTTTCGTATTGATTAATCTCGACTCAAACACAAAATTACAAGGGCAAAAAATAAAAACATAAATTAGGAAAACAAATAAATTTCAGTAATATATTAATTAATTTTCAAGTAGAAAAGAATATTTAACTAAAAATTAAGTTTAATAATGAACAAAAATGGCAAGAAATTGATTTTGTTGGGTTTTTGATTAATCCTGAATTTATAAGTACATAAATAAAAGTAATTACACAATAATCAATAAGTAACTTTACCACATAGAAATCTCTATAAAAAGATAAAATATATTTAGCCATTTAATAACATTTTTAGCATTCTTTATCAATGGGACTGTAGTGAATGGTAATAAAATACTGGACTTGTGTTATACAAGTGTTTATTGTTTCTAGGAACTAGATTAGGAGCTACCCATGAATCTATATATATATATATATATATATATATATATATATATATATATATATATATATATATATATAGGTATATCCAGAGGTGCGGTTTTTGAAGCCACACACATCCCAGGGATTTAAGCTATGATATTTGTTTATTAGCTGGGCGTATACCAGGAAAAAGATGAGGTTTAAAAACAGCTGGTGTCCCTGGGGGAGGAGATGAAATTACCCAGGATGTTTAAGAGAATATGTATACACACACACATATATATGTGTGTGTGTGTGTATGTGTGTGTGTGTGTGTGTGTGTGTGTGTGTGTGTGTGTGTGTGCGTGTGTGTGTGCGCGCGCGCGCGTGTGTGTGTGTGTGTGTGTGTGTGTGTGTGTGTGTGTGTGTGTGTGTGTGAGTGTGTGTGTGTGAGTGTGTGTGTGTCTGAAAATATTGCCAAACTTAGACAAAACATCACTAGGAGTCATACATATTTACTAATACTGTCTTATATATGCCAAAGCTTCTAAATAAAAGCATAAATGGAACACAGATTGACCCTTGACTAATGATGTAAATAAATATAAATTGTCTAGAGGATGTGTCTTGTCGGGACTAGCTAAGTAGGACTCACATACACTTCATGTACAGCCTACCAAGCTCGACAAGCTCTCTTCACATTCAAAAATAAGAGGCCAATATGCCCACTGTTATTTTTATTAGCAAAGGTTTGCAGGAACCTAGTCCAATTTTAGGCCTTGGCCCTGGACTTATAAACTCCACGAGTAAAGCTCGAATTAGGAAGGGGGCCTGGGAACAAGGCTCGAATTAGGAAGGGAGTCTGGGAGCAAGGCTCGGATTAGGAGGGGAGTCTGGGAGCAAGGCTCGGATTAGGAGGGGAGTCTGGGAGCAAGGCTCGGATTAGGAAAGGAGTCTGGGAGCAAGGCTCGGATTAGGAGGGGAGTCTGGGAGCAAGGCTCGGATTAGGAAAGGAGTCTGGGAGCAAGGCTCGGATTAGGAGGGGAGTCTGGGAGCAACGCTCGGCCGAATAATTGAATTGATACTGTGTAATTACTACCTTGTTACTTTAAAAATTTTTAGTGCTAGTAGCCTTCTAATGATATTTGCAAGTAAAGTACGTAGAATGTTTGCGAGTCAAAAAATTATAACAATTTTATGACCGATTTTTGATGGATGATTTAATTGAAAATGAAAAATTGTTAATTATTTTAGAAAGCATTCATATTTCTTAAAAATCTTACTTCCATTTTACCAAATTTCCCCCTTCCTCTTTCAAAATAATTTTAGTTTTTTTGTTCTAGATTAAAAGTTGCCGTCTGTGTCTGTAGACTATCGCTCTTGAGGAAAAAGGGTTTCTGTTCGTCTGACACAGCGCCGCCATTATCTTTATGGACAGTTAAAACTTATTTTTTTGGATACATAAAGAATTGAAAAATATTGATTTATTTGTTATTTATAAAGTCCTTGAAAACATTTCTTAATAATCAATACAGTAGACAATTTTGGATTATTATTTATGACTGTGAATGTCAATTTTGCAACTATCAAGCAACATCTACAACAAACTATTTTTTTAGTGTTCGTATGTTCGTATTTTAAAATCCAGACGAGGGTTGTATATATTTGCGTCTAAAGCGGCCTACATATATCTTCCTTCTCCCTGTTGAGCTCCCTCTGAATCTGGTAGAGAGACTTGCCTTTGGTCTCTATGAGATAGGCCATGCTAAATATGGCTGCTATGAAGCAGGAAATGGCGAATATCCAGTAGTTGAGGAACATCCCTGCAGAGTCGGCGATACGGTGGTAGATCATGTTCATGACGAAGGAAGTGAATGCGAGGACGATGGCGGTGATTCCTGATGCTAAACCTTTGATGTTTGTCGGGAACATCTCTCCTTGGATGGTGGTAGCTAGAGGGCCGAGACCGATCGAGAAGAACACGCTGTAGGCGATGAAGCAGGCGAACGGAGTCCAATACAGGAATTTAACATCAACATCTGTAAAAATAAATAAAACGTCGTTAGTAACGTGGTCGTTAATAAGTTTTCTTGAAAAATCTTGCCAATAATATAAAGAGTTAGATCCACTACTAAACACAGCTGTTAAAAAGCCTTGTGGTGGAGATGGTGAGCTCTCCCATCTCCACTACGAGGTATGAAAATATAAAATTCCTCAGAATTTGCTTAAATGACCTATATAAATAAAATAAGAACATGAATAGTTCTTTTACATTTGTAATGAGCAACTGTTCAATGTAATTCCGTTTCAGAGTTATGTTTAAACATGGTACTAAACTACTTAATAAATACACAAAAACTTCATATTTTGATCTGACGCAGGAACGGGATACAGTCCGCCTAGTGGTAGAAAGCGGCGGCATTGCGAACCTAATTCTATTGAAATATAGTACAAAGTAAACCCCCCTTTCCGATAGACCGATTTAGTTCATTTTCACAACAATTCTTTCTCATGAAATACTCACGACGTATACAGGGTTTCGTTACAATAAAGCAGATATTACGACCGGTATGAGTATATTAGTAATTAGGGGTCCGGAATAAAATCCCACTCCTAATGAACCGATTTAGTTCTTACAATCCATTTTTCTCTGTAGATAACCACTACAAATACCGAGTTTTGTTAAAATATAACAAAAATGATGGCTGGTAGTAGCAAATTGGTAAGGTGGGTCCGGAGTTACCCCCCCCCCCCCCCCTCCTAATGAACCGATTTACTTTATTTTTAGAAGGTATTTTCCTCTTTAGATGGCCACAAAGAATATTGAGTTTCGTTGAAATACAACAAAAACTACGGCTGGCATGGTCAAATTAGTGTTTTGGGTCCGGGCTAAACCTGCCTCCCGGTGGACCGATTTTGGTGGTCTACGAACTCGTTCAATAGTTTGCTACGGGAACGCTGTATACCAAGTTTTGTGACGAAAAAACAAAAGATCTGGCGTCTATCGTGTTAACAGACACACCCACAAACACACACCCGCGAAGTAATGCCGGAGGCCGGTTCCGCAGGGTGGTTGTGGTGTATAGGGAGGTGGTTTTTTAGTGAGTAGGAATCTCACACTGTAGTGGCTTTGTCCACATCGTCTCATGAAAGATTTGTCCCTTACCCTATTAAAAAAACCCGCCAAAATTAGAATAAATACCGTTATTTGAGGACCTTTAATACGCTCTCAACTAATTACATTACGTTTACCACGATTCCAAAATGGGTTTCAGGACACAAAAGAATGTATCCGAACATCCCAACAAAAATATTAGTTTTTTTTCTTTATAAATATTACCTCGGAAATGATTTCATTCAGGGATCGAAACAGTTATTTGTTTTATCGTAAAAGTTAAAATTTAACTGTTAAAGAAAAAAACTTTTATTTTATATGTTAAAAAATAACAGTTAAAAAAAACTTTTATTTAAACATTTTAAGAGTAAAATTTATTTTGAAACTTTTAAAATTAGGTAGATGAAAATAGAAGTTAAAGTAATACTTTTATTTTTTTCAATGTGAAATAAAAGTTGTTGGTTTCAAAATGTATTTTTGTTTATTTACTGAAATGTATTTGTTGATACAAAACAAAAAATAAACATTAGTGGCTTCAATTTATTCCTTTAAACGTTTTCCTCTTAAGTATTTTAATAACAATTACTTTAAAGATTTTATTTTTTAAGTTAAAAAATAACAGCTAAAAAAACTTTAAACCCAAAAAGTTATTTCATACCTTTTACTTTTTCAAAATGAATATAAATGTAAAAGTTTAATAAATAATTTTTTAAAATAAAAGTTAACAATTATTTTCGACCTCTGGTTTCATGAGATTCTTCACGTCCAATTATTTATAAAACATCTACCTGGAAGACTAGTAACACAAAAAACAATTTCGGCAAAAAAACTTCCTCCGATAGACGTATTCTGGTGGTAAACAAACGTTATCTTTGGGATCATACAAAGTGCTATTTTACGAAATTTCAATAAAATTAGTCCAGCTAAAGAGCGAATAGACATATCTATTATCTGTCTATATATATATATATATATATATATATATATATATATATATATATATATATATATATATATACTTTTTCTTCCATTGTTGACCTTAAACTTCAATATACTTGTTTTTTGTAGCCAATAGGTCATAAAAACACTCCTTTCACTTCCTGTATTTTATTATTTTCACCCTAACCGGTTTCGAGCTATTCTGCTCCTCCTCAAAGGGTATTTCCTAAAATTATTTGTACATTATACATGTATAATTTGATTGGAAGAATTACATTTTTACAACATTGTGTGTATACTTACATTCGATGGTCATTTCCCATCACGTACATTTATATAAAGTAATTTTAATATTGCATAGCAATATGCGTCTCAGGGTTATGAAACACTAGGATCCTAACCTTCCTCCCCGTAAACCTGTCTACAGTCCCCGTCATTTCTATTCTGCAATACAAGGTTCTGAAAGATTTTATTTAAGTATTTGATGTCCTTTTTTTTATTTACCACCTGTACCTGTCTTTCTACAATATAAAGGTTTTCTTTAATCTTTCTTTTGAGGCTGTTTGGTTCTTTATCTAAAATTTTTGCTTCTTGAAAATTGAATGAGTGGGAATTTTCTGTGGCGTGTTCTTAAATAATAAAATACAGGAGGTGAAAGGAGTGTTTTTATGACCTATTGGCTACAAAAAACAAGTATATATATATATATATATATATATATATATATATATGTTTCGTCATCAGTGACGTCACGCCAATTAGAGCCCCAAAAATCTAGGCGCCTCTAGGGGAGAAAAAAAGGCGCGGAGCGAAGAAAGAGATCAAAGAAAAAAATGGCGTAAGAACAAGTGCACGTTTTTCTGTGTGAATAAAAAGATTGAACAAATACCGAGTCAACTTCTTATTCCAAGGAAGAAATCATTCGCTGATATGGAGTAAATCCAAAGACGACGGGAGAAAGGGACGAGGAGCGGAGAGAGATGATGAGGACAACTCCACACACATGTAAATAGTTCCATGTAAATAAAGTCTATTAATTTTTAGCACTTTCCTCCGAAGGAAAGTAGCTATTGAGGTTGGACTCATGACGGAATTTTTGAAAAATTCCTTCAAATCTTTATCGATCCTACCTAGTAGACACCGAAAATGACCCCCGTTAAAATTTATATATATATATATATATATATATATATATATATATATATATATATATATGTGTGTGTGTGTGTGTCTGTTAACACGATAGCGGCCAGAGTTTTTGTTTTTTCGTCACGAAACTTGGTATAAAGCATTCAATTAGCAAACGATTGAACGAGATCGTTAACCACCAAAGTCGGTCCACCGGAAGGGGGGGTTTATCCCGAACCTAAAACACTAATTTGACTATGTCAGCCGTAATATTTGTTATATTTCAACGAAACTTGGTATTCGTAGTGGTAATATAGAGAGAAAAGTGAGATATAAAAATGAACTAAATCGGTTCATTAGAAGGGGGGGGGGGGTTACTCCGGACCCACAATACCAATTCGCCACTACCAGCCGTGATTTTTGGTATATTTCGACGAAACTCGGTATTCGTAGTGGTAATCCACAGGTAAATATGTGTTGTAAAAATAAGCTAAATCGGTTCATTAGGAGGGGGGGTTTACTCCGGACCCACAATACCAATTTGCTACTACCAACCGTGATTTTTGGTATATTTCGACGAAACTCGGTATTCGTAGTGGTAATCTACAGGTAAATATGTGTTATAAAAATAAACTTAATCGGTTCATTAGGAGGGGGGGGGTTTACTCCGGACCCGAATTCCTAACATACTCATACCGGTCGTAATTTCTGCTGTATTGTAACGAAACGCGGTATACGTCGTGGATAACTCATGAGAAAGAAGTGTTGTAAAAATGAGCTGAATCGGTCAATCGGAAAGCGGGGGTTTAATTTGTAATATATTTCAATAGAAAAGCCCGCCAGACGTAGGTTCACAAAGCCGCCGCAAGGAGCGCTTTCTACGACTAGAGTGACTGTATCCTGTTCCTGTGTTAGATCAAAATACGATAATATGAGTTTTTTTGTATTTATTACGTAGTGTAATAGGTACCATGTGTAAACATAACTCTGGAAGCAAATTAATAATTTATCAGGTACTCATTACAAATTTAAAAGAGAACTATTCATGTTTTTATTTTATTTATGTAGGATATTTTAAGCAAATTGTTCTGGAAAGCAGTCTACACTACCCAAATTCTGAGGAAAGTGCTTAGTTATGCAGCTCCTGCGTGACGGACTTTTTTTTATACTATTTCAGTCCAAATTTATACAGTCCACAACCCAGAAAAGAAACGTAGACGTATCTACACTTCAAGCGAAGGTAGACGTCTCGTTTCAATATATATATATATATATATATATATATATATATATATATATATATATATATATATATATATATATATACATATATATATATATATATACAAATAGAAAACAGCTGTCCGCGAATGTAAAACGAACACGTTTATAGTTTACTGAAGAGAAATTACTACTTTTCTTCAAGAAAGTGAAGACTAATTGAAGCTATTGTGACGGAAACAAGCGATTAATTACCGATAGTTAGTGAGTAACAAATTTTCATCAAAAAGTAAGACAATATCTGAAGAATACACGTTATGGAATCACTAGTAAACATAACCTCTAAGGTTGAATTATTAAATGATAATTCTTTATGCCCTAGTGATTATCACTAGTAAACATAACCTCTAAGGTTGAATTATTAAATGATAATTCTTTATGCCCTAGTGATTATCACTAGTAAACATAACCTCTAAGGTTGAATTATTAAATGATAATTCTTTATGCCCTAGTGATTATCACTAGTAAACATAACCTCTAAGGTTGAATTATTAAGTGATAATTCTTTGTGCCCTAGTGATTGTGCTATAGTTTTATACACTGTGAAAGGTATAAAACAGCAAGAATATTTATTTAATTTGGCTGATATAGTTGGTGGTAAAAATATTAAATTTGCTTCCTATATTTCAGGAGGCAGGTTTTGTATACATTTAAATTGTAATAATGACGTAAATAAATTATTTTATTTATTTATTTATGTTTTCGCAATATAGGCGACAAAACATATAGATAACAATGATAGATTGATATCTTTGTGGTAATACATCCAGTAGAGTTGGTTATGTCAAGTTGGTTTTATTGTTGTATGTCAAATAGTCAGATGTCAAGTAGAGATAACTGTTATCTATTTGGATAGTTAGTTGTTTGTCTAGTAGTTGTCATTCTTTTAATGTCATTTAGTCATTAAGTTTTTCTGTCCTAGTGTAAGCTACAAATATAAAGACATTAAATTTAACGTTCACTGAATGGTATACATATCGGTTTTTTAAAGTCTTACAGTATTAAATTATGATTTGGGTTAATTTTAAGTTTTAATATTTATTTAAATGTTGTCATAGAGTTTAATTTGTTTTAAGTATTGGAGTGTTCTTTCTATATATTGGCTCCCGTCACAGAGTAAAGTAGTCAAGCTGTCCGGTAGGTCAATGTTTTGTCTAAGTCTGCATTCAGTTAGTAAGTGTTTTATAGTTAATGTCGTGTTGCAGTATTGGCACTTTGGTATGGTCTAATTTATTAAATAAATTAGTAAATGAGCATCGGAATATAATAATTCGAGGCCATAATATTTTATTAAGACGTTTTTTAGAGCCATCTAAAAGAATTGTTTTGTCTAATGCTTTCTCTGCAATCTCTAATGAAGACTATAAAGAGACTTGGGGTTGAAATAGTTTCGCCCATACAATGTTTAAGAGCTGGCCTTCATGATCCGAGGTTATCTCATATACTCAGTCATAGAAGACAGCTGTTTATAAATCCTGAAGGCACTGAAAAGTTACCTTCTTGATTGGTTATAGACGTTGAGGGAAAGCCTTGGAAAATATTCCTAGAGACTGAAAAACTCAGCTCTTTTATATGTAAAGGCCACCATTTGGCTGCTGGGTGTCCTGACGCTCCTAAAAATCAGAAGGATTTTTCAACCAAAAATTCTGTTCCACCTGAAGCGTTCATACACGGAAATGCTGTCATTTCAAAAATCGGTCCGCCGGCTCAAGAAACAGATGAACTTATACCTTGTTCTCACAGTACTCAAGGAGCTTCAACATCTTTCAAAAACCCTTTTTCTGTTACTGCTGACCAAAACTCATCCAAAGAAAACCGACGCCAAGATTTTTCTACATCCAAAATAGAACGGAATATAGAAGAAAAGGAAAATATTACAGAAGATATAGGAGAAGAACATGAAGATACTCGTATGTACCAATTATTGAGCTCGGCAGAAATAATGTTGCAAAGGTTTGAACATCTAGAAAAGCTTGCTTTGTTAAAGTTTCCCGGCAGTGATGATATTTACAAGTAGGGTGCAAACAAGATTAAAGGCCATTGAAAGTAAATATCTTAAAATGTAAAAGTGTAAGTAAAAGATCAAAGCATTGCACTATATATATAAGAAAAATAACAACTATAACGTATAAATTGGGGAAAAAAATAATATAAGAATAAGAGAGACAATGCATTTCAGGCGAAACTAGCAAAAACTTCAAGCATTTATACAGCCGAGCTCTTCGCGATTTAAATGTTCCAAAAAAACCACACAAACAAATCACACTTTTTACAGATTCACTAAGTTCTTTGTTCTCCCTCACAGACATGCACAGTACGCACCCAATTCTAACAGACATTTTTGAACAAATATACACACTTCAAAATCACAACATTGACACCACTATGTTGTGGCTACCTGGACATTTTAACTTACTGAAATCAGCTGACGTAGACATTCTAGTAAAGTTGGCCGCTAGACGATCAACGGAAGACGTTTCACTGATTACAGAATCCGACTTGAAAAAGGCTGTAAGGACTCACGTACTCAATAAATGGCAGGCTGAATGGTTGTCTTTGAATGAAAACATGCTTTATAATAAGCATCTATGACCCAAGTGGTTGAACTGGCTAGAAAAAAAAAAAAAAAAAAAAAAAAAAAAAAAGGTTCGGGAGAAAAAGACGTTCATAAAACAATGGATTTCCAGCTCAGAAGCTGCCGAATAGAAGAAGTAGTTCTTACGAGAACATTTTTAGCGCGGTTACTCCCTATCTCCATAGGGAGAACCCGCTTATGAGGTTGACCTCATGACGCCATCCGGAAGTGCCGACTAGAAACTTTCACGTTTCAGACCCTATAGATCACGAAAATATAGGTGGCTAAAATTTGTATATATATATAAATTCTTTTTTATCCTAGGAGGCATAGGGTCATTAAAGCAGTCTTCCTTTATTACACCACTTTATTTATTGGGCCCGACATGTTTTGTGCATCTTTTCTTCGCACCTCTTCAGGGAGTACTTGGTAACGGGAGGACTTCCTTGCAAGAAGTGCCCCTGAAGAGGTGCGAAGAAAAGATGCACAAAACATGTCGGGCCCAATAAATAAAGTGGTGTAATAAAGGAAGACTGCTTTAATGACCCTATGCCTCCTAGGATAAAAAAGAATTTTGATATTTTGGGTCATCTATAAGAATAAATAATATATATATATATATATATATATATATATATATATATATATATATATATATATATGTGTGTGTATATATTTATATATATGCTTGTCTGTTCGCGCTCCTGACGGCTCAAAAATGGTCCGATTTTGATGAAATTTGGCGGAAAAATCTGTCTTCTAATTTGAAAGGTCAAGTTCGTTAACCAGCAGAATCCGCCCACTAGAAGATAGTGTTTGGGGCGAAATTCGCGCAAAAAAAATCGTAACGCTTACGTTTTTGAGTTTATATGCTTGCAGGTACTTGTTTTATAGGTTTTTTAACATAAGAAAACGAATGAAACCATTTTTAAGGCGATATCTGTAACAATTTCTGAGAAAAGTGGAATCAATGTTTTTGTAAGTCATTATTTTTTTATGAGTACTTAGAATCGAGGGATTCAATTGAAATATTTTCTACATCTTGGAAATTAATCCCAACTAAGATGATTAAATTTTGGTTATATTTGAAGTTAAGGAAGTATACGAAAAAAAATATTTTATTAATAGACGTGAAAAGTTTTCGGATCTCCATACATTTTTCGTAAATATCTCGAGAACGGTTGGGAAATCGTGGTAAATGGATAGTGACCATTCGAATGCTTACTAAAGTCTCTACAAAAACTTTTCTGAAGCAATATTCGATGGGACAACGTCAATGAGAGATATAAGCGCATAAAACTTAAAAAGTGTTTGTTTTGAAATGGTTTTTCTCTTTCTTTAACTCACTTTTTAATTGGTTGTTTCTAGTTTTTAATTGCTTTTATCAGTAAAATTAGTGTTGTAGTAAAAAAAGCTAAGAAACGGTGAAAGGTATTGGTAATAAGTTTGGAGTGGCTGTGGTAATCATGATGGCATTGGCTGTCAGTTTCCTGTGATTTGTGATGCTAATCTATTCCATTTCTTCAAGATGTACGTAACCGCGCTAAGATGACGCAGTCCCTGCGAGTCGGACTTTTACTCAACAATCCCGGTGGAAAAACAATAGTTCTGGCATACGCTGCCGAATGGTACATTACCATATGACCGGAGGTGAGAGATGCGCGAGTTCTGCAAGAATAAAATTAGTAACAGACTCTTTTATCATTTTCGAAGTAATTCTTTTGTTTTTATTTAATATTTATTGAAGAAATTTTAATACCATAAAAAAAACAAAAAAACAAAAAAAAAACGTCATTTATTTCTGATAAAATCACAAGAATAATCATGACATAGTGCTATTCGCTTCTTGCCCCCTCCCCTAAGTTACCAATTACACTATGAAAATTAGAGATAACCTTGGTTATGAGTATACCGTTTGAAAGGTAATTAAAGTTTACAACATTGTCGAAATTCGGAACCTTGAAGGATTTTGTTTTAGGGGAGTAGTGTTTCTCTTGACGCTAACTATACTATTGTATTAATATCACATTTTTAATGCATTTTTTTTAATTACCTTCAGTACAGCGTATGTCTCGTACAAAAACAAAAAGGAACGTGAGGTTTGCAGCATTTAACAACATTTTTGTTTAAATTCCCCTACATGAGAATTATCATCTATTTACAATACAGCCTGTACATATATATATATATATATATATATATATATATATATATATATATACACTGTAAAATGAGGTGACATTAGTGCAGTGTGGTTAAATTGCTATAAACCTACACTCCCAGGATATTTTCATTTAGCTAATTCCAAAGGGTCAAATTTTGCCCAAAGAGTATGAACATACCAATATATACCTATGTATTAAATAACATCCTACAAGATTCCGAATCTTATATATATGTGTGTATATATACATATATATATATATACACCGTAAAATGGTACTACCTACATATAAATTGAGTAAAATAGGTACAAACTGCTTATATATACTTGGGAATATATATATATATATTGCTGCTTGCGTCTTCTATACTAGAAGACGCAAGCAGCTTTCGTAACAGCTTATCATTAAAAGAAAAATAATATGAGCAAATTATAAATGACAATGTGCTTTGGCTCAGGAGGGAAATGCAGTTGATAATGTTATCATTCTCTGAAAAAAAAAAAAAGTAATGCTGTTATAGAGGGAATTATTGTTTACGATCGTGAATTGTTTAAAACCCTGATTAAACAGATTATCTCACGGCTTATCCTGAAAAAAAAAACAAAAAAAAAAAAACATATTCTCTGAACCGTTTTCATGAAATATTTTTTCCCTAATGCAAATAATCTTTTTAAATATAACGGGAATTCCCAAATCTCTATAATCTTTAATCCCATAATTAAATCATTGTGTAAAAATCATGAGAAAATAATATCACGCTCGAATGCTAATAAGAACAATAAATAAAAACTTGTCTAGACTATTTGAATTAATACTCTTTAATGAGTGGCAAATTTTAGGATGACTTCGACATGTGTAAAACCTTGTTATAAAATGTATTTATATCATCAAATTACAGATTTATGCATGTTGTTTATACATATACGTATATATATATATATATATATATATATATATATATATATATATGTATATATATATATATATGTATATATATATATATATATATATATATATATATATATATATATACGTATATATATTAAATTAAATTAATTAATTAATGGGTACCTGCAAAGGGAAAAATCAGGCGGCCGGAGCATTGTACTGACCCATTATCTCCCTAATGTGCCGTATGGTCAAGAATTAGATACCTCTGACTGATTTTTTTTTTTAAATGCAAGAATAAATGATTATTATTTTTAAAAAAATACTTACTAATAAAGGATTTTGCCGACATTTTGACAAATTTACACTTATTTTAATTTGAAAGTTTTGCAAATCATAATAAAAAGGTGGCTTCGAATTGTGCGAATCTGAAGTATTTTGTGAGAAAAACCCACTAGTCGTCTGTGCTCTGCCAAGCAAAACATGACACACGATGATACTTCCGCATAAGGACCTTAATTTTGCACCGATGGGGTGAAACAGACCTCGGATTTGAATTCAGCGACCCTCAAAACCATGGAAGCTTAAGTTATTTCTTCTTAAATGA
The DNA here is from genome assembly GCA_946811695.1 of Gonocerus acuteangulatus. NCBI lineage: Eukaryota > Metazoa > Arthropoda > Insecta > Hemiptera > Coreidae > Gonocerus > Gonocerus acuteangulatus. The sequence goes on from OX328123.1 coordinate 157,174,520, forward strand.
CTTCATGCGAAATTTGAACTTCAAATACCCTTAGACATGACCTGATGGGGTCGAACGGACACCGGATTCGGATTCACCGTTTCTAAATAGATAAGAATATATGAATGGTGTCTTTGGAAAATACCACTTTTCAGCGCGGTTCCTCCATATCTCCATAGGGAGAACCCGCTTATGAGGTTGACCTCACGACGCAATCCGGAAATGCCGATTAGAAACTTTCTCGTTTCAGACCCCAAAGATCAAGAAAATGCAGGTGGTTCAAATTTGTATATATATATATATATATATATATATATATATATATATATATATATATATATATATTTATATATATGCTTGTCTGTTCACTCTCTGGCAAGCTCAAAAATGGTCCGATTTTGATGAAATTTGGTACAAAAATCTGTCGTCTAATTTGAAAGGTCAAGTTTTTTAACCAGCAGTTTTTTAATCCGCCCTCTGGAAGATGGTGTTGTGGGCAAAAGTCGCGCTAAAAAAATCGTAAAGTTTACGTTTTTGAGTTCGTATGCTTACAGGTGCTTGTTTTATTGGTTTCATGACATAGCAAAACGAATAAAAACCATTTTTAAGGCGATATCTGTACCCGTTATTGAGAAAAGTGGAACAAATGTTTTTGTAAGTCATTATTTTTTAGTGGGTACTTAGAATCGCGGGATTCAATTGAAATAATTTCTACATATTGGAAATTCATCTCAACTATGATGTTTAAATTTTGGTTATATTTGGAGTTAAGGAAGTATGCGGAAAAAAAAAAATTAATAGACGTAAAAAGTTTTCGGATCTTCGTACATTTTTCGTAAATATCTCAAAAACGGTTGGTAAATCGTGGTAAGGGGAAGGTGACCATTCGAATGCTTGCTAAATTCTCTACAAAAAAGGTTCTGAAGCAATATTCGATGGGGCAATGTAAATCAGAGATATAAACGCTTGAAACTTATAAAGTTATTGTTTTGCTGTTTTGAACGGGTTTTTGTCTTTGTTTATCTCAGTTTTTAATTGGTTGTTTTTTGCTTTAAATTGCATTTATCAGTGAAATTAGTATTTTAGTAAAATAAGCCAAGAAACAGTTTGGAGTGGCTGTGGTAATCATGATGGCTGTGGCTAATCATGATGGCGTATACATAGGTTTGTTTCGAATTCTCCTATATAAATAACCTTCCTCATAGCCTACAACTGAAGATATCGTTTTTTTTTTTTTTTTTTTTTTTTTTTTTTTTTATAAAAAGATTTATCCCGAGAGAGAATGGAATTTTATTTGCCATGAAGCACACATTTGCAGTTAATTATAACAGTAAAATGAATTTGCTAGTAAAACAAGAAACCTAAAACGACAACGAATTTTTGGTTGTTTGTAATAGAGCCTTCTGTGCAATAGTCGAAGAGTGAGTACGTTTTCAGTACATAATTGTATTGACTTATTCAGCCTTCCTTAAGAATTAGGATTAAGTATGAACCGCTTCTGTGTCAGTTGGCTACTGTCGGTTTCCTGAAATTTGTGATGCCTAATCTATTCGATTTCTTCGAGATGCACGGAACCGCGCTAAGGTGACGCAGCTCCTGCGAGTCGGACTTTTTTTGTTGCTGTGCGCCTGTGTAATAGTTATTATTATTTACGGCCTCCATCTCTGTTAAACTGCTTTAGATATATGCAAAGTACATTTAATAAATTTTGTCATCGACCTCAAACAATATCAAAAAAAAAAAAAAAAAAAAAAAAAAAATGGATATAATACGAAAAAAAAGAAGAATTAAAATAAAACAACTGTTAAGAAAAAAAATTAATTATGAATAAAAAAAAAAGTAATTTAGGAAAAGAAATGCTGATATGAAAGCTGATTAAGAAAAGCAACACCCTTACCCAGAAGCATGGGATGTTATCTTATGTGTGTCATATTTTGCTTGGCAGGGCACTGACGACCAGTGGTTTTTTCTCACAAAATACTTGAGATTCGCACAATACAAAAGCCACCTATTCAATATCATTTGCAAAACTTTCAAATTAAAATGAGTGTTAATTTGTCAAAATCCTTTATTAGTAAGTCTTTTTTTAAAATAATAATCATTTATTCTTGCATTTAAAAAAAAAAAAAAAATCAGTCAGAGGTATCTGATTCAAGACCATATGGCACACTAGGGAGATAGTGTGGTCAGTACTATGCTCCGGCCGCCCAAGCGAGCCCTGAGATGAAAAAATTTCTGACGCCGGTGGGGATCGATCCCACTATCTCCCGCTTAAGAATCTAGCGCGCTAGCCACTAGACCACGGGAGACGCCGGTACCCGTTATTAAATTAATTAAAGGCTGGGTTGAACTAGGGACGGTCAGGGAGGCCGAATTCTACCCATGAACGAAGACACTCGAAGAAAAAAAAATCTTTAGTGCCTGCTCGGGATTTGAGGACTTAGGTCCTCCAACTTATTAGTCCAGTGCTCTACCAATGAGCTAACCTCGCCCCCCCCCCCCTTATTCTTGTATTTATAACAATAAATGATTATTTTTTTAAATTTAATATAGAGCATTGAACTAATTTCAAGAATTACCTATTTATATATATATATATATATATATATATATATATATATATATATATATATATATATATATATTTGCATCTACGTAGTACGAACTGACGTGGCACTGACTCAGATGGGCAGTACATCATACCTGGTTTGTTTCTTGAAATATATAGCGTACTAGCTGTTACCCGGTGTGCCATGCTACACCTACTTTATATTAAATAGGTGTTACCGGGTGTGGCATGCTACACATGTTTCATATTAAATACCTGTTACCCAGCATGTCATGGTACTCCTACTTTATATTATATATTAAAATGAATGATTATATGACACTTGTTCAAATTATGAGAAAGTAAGTTTATAAGTTGAGAGCTCAGTTAAAAAAATTATTTTTCAAATTTTCACTGAATGTGGGGTGGAAAATAAATTAACCCTTATTTTAAAAAGTATACTGGAATCATGTAATTGTAGTACCACTTCAAAGAAAATCCTAACCAAACTACCTGTGTATAATTTTTTAAAGAAAATAATGTGTGGTCCATATATAAATATATATTAAAAAATAGCAACAAAATGAAGCATTTAATTAAGGTTATACTTACTTAGTTATAAGTTTTAATCTAGTATAACTGAAACTATTCTTTATTTGTATTGTTTTTGTTTTTTTAAATATAATATTAATATGTTATGTTCTATACCTTTTCATGTAATAATCTGTAACTAAGGTTTTTCTTTCTATGATTGAAAAAGTAATTGATGCAGGATTTATGTTAATTGAGCCAAAAGGAAAGTATTAAAAACTTTTTGTTCCAAATAAACTTTCACATTTTGTTGTTGACATTTTCCATTATATTAAAGCTTCTCTTTCAAATCTTAAGGTTTATGAGCTCTTCTTTAAGGATAGCCCTTTTGTCATAGGAAATAGGGGTATCTAAGAAAAACAAATTTAGATATTTTTGTTGCAGCTATAGACAACAATGAATTAAGGGTCCTCGTGGCCTTTTTTTTTTTTTTTTTTTTTGATTTTGCAACAATATTGTGCTCAAATTGCAAGTGTATTTAAATAATGGAGTAGTCAGAGGATATAAATATCTCAGACAAAAGAAAGCAGATATAAAAATGTAATAAAACTGCTGGGTGTATATATGTCAATAATAAAGAGGCTTGGCATATTTAGATTAGTAGAAAATTGCATGGAAAATTCAATTCACCTGGGGGGGGGGATAAATGAAAGAATTCATTTTAATAAGAAGGAAATGGTTTAAAGACAATTCCATGACAGCAAATTAAAATGATATAAATTTAAATATTAAAAGTGAAATTAAGTTAGGCTTGCGATGGACAAAACGTTATGAAACAATAAAAATGATATAAAACTCCATGGTTGCTGCCTTCTCCTTAATGGAACATATTTTTTTAAAGGTTCTAAGATTGAGGGCTTGGAGGAATAATTTATGATAATAAAGTAAATATTTTTGGTACAAATCTAGAAGAGAATGTAATTGATTCCTTGTAGGAGTTATTCATAATGGGTATTACTACCATATTTTTTAAAATTAAATGTGGCTTTTGACCCTTTTTATAATTAAAATTGTTGAGATAAGAAATTATTTAAAAGTAGTAAAAGTGTGGGAGATTCATAAAAGCATGTCAAGTTCATATTAATTTATTACATACACAAACAGCAAGATGTACATCACTTCACATTATAAATTGTATAACCGACAAAAATGTTCCTCCCTAAGGCAGGAAGTATGAACAATATGTGAAATATAAAATATCAAATTTAACATATTTCTGAATTTCTCAAATGTTTCTTTACACAATGAGTTTTTGAGCATGTCTCCAATATATTCATTTGACTCAAATGTTAGACAACTCCATTTTTTTCAATTGAAAAAAAATGGAGTTGTCCAACTTTGATACCAATCTCCTCAAATATACACTTCCGAATTGATTTTACCATTTAAGAATGCAGTCTCTATGTCCAACTGGTCAACATTTTGCATTTACAACTTTCTTATTTTCAACTAAATCCCAAGTATTATTTTGTTTAAAACTATACATTTGTATTTATCCAAGGCTTTCATCTAAAAATAAATCAAGTCCGGTTCCCTTTCTTCATTAAAATTTTTCATCAGTTCCCACTAACCTAACTATTAACTAATCATCATCAACATGCATAGTGACTATGATTTTATTATTCAAAAGTACTCCCAAGCTTCACTATAACGGATTAAAATGCAAATATTCACCTTCTTACCCCATTTAAGTCGTTATTTGTTCTGGTTTCTTAAGAACAACTTTACTACCATATAAACGTAACTTAGAAACATCTGGTTTCTTTCCAAATATATTTTATAGGATGTTTTATTCTCAATGGTTTTAGCTAAAGTGCGATTTTTCAAATAAGTTGCTCCACAAACAATTTTTGGCCAAAACTTTTTTACAACAATAAATTCTGCCAGTAAACAATGACATATATTCATAATTGTTCTAAAAAATTGGTCAGCAGTTCCCTTTAATTTGTGAATATATGAGGGCAGGGATTAATTTAGGTACTCTTATTCTTTGTAAAAGCATAAATCATACTATTTAAATATTCCTTACCATTGTCACATCTCATAATTTTATTTCTCTTATTGGTTAATTTTCCAAGCAATTAAACACTTCTATATTCTATATTAACACCATGTATGGCATAACTAAAAGTTTGATACAGACACTTTTGCAAACTTTGTGAAGTTTGATTAACGCACGTTTGAAAACTTAAAAAGTTTGCAGACACTTAAAAAAGTTTCATGAAACTTAAAAAGTTAGATGCATGAATGTTAGATATAAACACTAAGGCTAAAAAAAGAAAAAATGTTCAAGCTTAAAACGTAAATGTTTTATAGCAAAAGAAAAATGGCTTCTAAGCCCAGTGTTGTCCTACAGAAATAAATTTATGTTATACGATATATTTACTTTTTATTACTTTAAGATAGACTTAAAAGGCTAAAAGGTAGACTTAAAAAATGTTCAAACTTAAAAAAGTTCAAAGTTAAAAAAGTTTGATACACACGTTTGCAAACATAATGTAATTTAAATTGTAATTTCTAATTAAACAAACAAAGGTTAAAACTGAAATGTTTTAGAACAAAGTTTTAACGAAATGTTTCAAAAAAGATTTGTTAAAAACTTAAACCGTTTAAATGTATTTTCAAGCTTAATTCTGTCGCAAAACGGAATAACATCTAGGAGCCCAGTGTTGTCTTACTACTTGTTATATACTTCTTAAACAGAAATATGATTTTTCTCCAAATTCTGAGAATATAAGGCTATTTTTAGAATAGGTAAAACTTTAAAAGAAGTTAAAATAAAACTCTAAAAATAAGTATAACTTAAAAAAAAGTAAAACAAAAACAAAAAGAAAGTAAAACTTAAAAAAAAAAAGAGTTTTGTTGGCTTGCTAAGTTCCATCTATATTGCCGTTCTTCTTTGAAGAAGTTGCAACACTGGAAGAAAATGGCTATTTCGGAGAATTTACTCCTTCATAAATGACATTTTCGAAGGCGTAACTCCCGAACTGTGAATCCTAGAAGATTTTGAGCTAGACTACGAGATTTCCCGGATCAAGACGTATCTATGTGCGAAGTTTGGTCAATATCAGACAAACGGTGTGGATTTGTATAAGGAACAAACAAACAGACAAACAGAAAAACAGACAAACAGACAGACACGTGATTTTTATATATATAGATTATGGTATTATACCATTGTGTCCATCCGCATAAGATTTAAGTAAGTGTACTTCGGAGTTAACAAGAAGAACATTCTGGGAATTTCATGTATATCGTTGACTCCGAAGAAATCCCTGCTCGCTCGTAGACTCAGAACCCTAAGATCGTTCTGGGAGAAGCGTTCCCCTTAGACTCGAGAAGTAACCTTAAATAGACCGTTTGTATTCTCGGTAAGTGGTAGTTTGTTGAAGGGAATGGATATAGCTTGATGTTTATGCAGGACTCATTGTACCTTCAGGAAAACGGATACTCCACTGTGGCAGTTTCAGCGCTAGGAAGGAGTCTGTTCTTAGCTTTGGATCGTGAGGTTTTCGATAACACGCGGAATCACGTAAAAAGGGTAAAACTTGTGAGATGTTAAATATATGCTCGTTTTCGGAATGGTTTAGTTAGATACTACATTAATAAAGGCCACAGAAATTCGTTTAGTGATATATTTTGCCGCATACAAGATGTCTCCATATTACTGCTCAAGTATAACGACGTTAGATTCTTTTTTTTTTTTTTTTTTTTTTTTTTTCAAAATGGCATTATTGTGTTGCCGAGCTCAAAAACGTATTTACTAGATGCTAGTTAAACCATCATCAGACCTGAGAGAGTGAAGATGGAGATAGTTAGCCGTTGAAGAGATACGAAGACGAGGTATAGTTGGGATTCGGCTAGGAGAAAAACGTCAGACTTTCAGGAAGAAATCTGTATTTGGACGTTTCGGCTGCACATTGGCAGCCTTCTTCAGCTAAAAAATACAACTTATGAGTAAAAAACTAAATATACAACTTGTAAGTAAAAAACAGGCCTGTTTTTCAGGAAGAAATCTGTATTTGGAAACGTCCAAATACAGATTTCTTCCTGAAAGTCTGACGTTTCTCTCCTAGCCGAATCCCAACTATACCTCGTCTTCGCATCATCAGACCTATTTGGACGTACGGACTTGAACTATGGGGAATAACCAAAACTTCAAATATACAGAGAATACAGGCATTCCAATCCAAAGTCCTACGCAAAATAGTTAATTCCCCTTTTTACATTTTCAATAAACCCCTTCATAATGATCTCAACATCCCTTTCGTCCAAGAATTGGCGAAATCCCGATTCCTTACCTTTCACTCTAAACTATCTGCCCTTCCTAATCCCAGAGCTGAATCCCTCTCCTCTCAATCCTACCCCGAAAACCCTCCTAGGAGGCAAAAGAGATCTCGACCTCGTGATCAACTAAATAATTAAAGCTCTCAACTAGGAAGAGTCAATATTGATTGGCTTCTTCCAAAGTCCTTGTTTGATTTTGGTTTATTATCATTAGTAATTTATTTTTTATATTGTTTTTTTTTTTTCATTTCTTATTTTATTGTTTATTTTACTTTTCACCTATGTTTTCACTTGTATTTATTTTATTTTTAATTAATTTATGCATATATTATTTACTTTCTTCTTAATTTCATTATGTGTGATCATAACTAAGCTCATGTATAAAGTCATCACACTTAACCATTGTACCTTACTATTTTAGATATGTTAAATAAACGTATTAAACAAAAAAAAAAAAAAAAAAAAAAAAAAAATCGCCACGATAGAGAATTTCAGTCATTATAACCAGAAATCCTATTTACCTTCCCTCCGGCAGAATAACGGCTTATTGTACAGTTGTGATCTAGTTATGAAAATGCTATTATAACTCACAAAATATTTATATCCCAGACTAAATTTCCTGCACGAATAAGAAATTGTAAATATTTAAATTCGTTAGTTTAGGCCTAAATAAAGTTAAGGCTGATCGACTACTTTTAGAGGAAAAACAAGTAGCTGTCATGTTTCGCGATGAAAGGAAGCAGCAGGTTTTAGCTTGTCATTTGGCAGTTTACGCACAAAAAAAAAAATAACCATAATATGTATCAACTATTATAAAAGAATTAAACCCAAACTCTAGCTCATTATATAAAAAACATCTTGCATTATTTTTATTTTTTTTCTTGCCCTGTAATATGTTTGCCGTTGTGTCATTATAGTACTGGTCAAACGGTATCTACTACACGAAAATCAGTTACTTCCTAATTTCTATTTAATTAATTTCGATTATTATGTATTTTTTTTTTGTGCATCCCTACTGTTATGCGGAGAGACATAACGGGGAATATGTTACGCTTGCCGTGTGGAAAACCGCATGCTTCTGAGAGACTTCAATTAGAACGAAGAACTACTCATAACAACGATACTCCAGATTTTTACCTACAAAATACTTTGTGATAACAACTTCACCTATAAGTACTTCTATAGTTCAGCGAGAGTCATTCGGGACGTCTTCAGCTGGTCTCCAGCGAGTCTCCCTGAGCTTTGGGAGGGCACTGAGGATGAAGTTCTTATTCCGAAAGTGCACCGTTTTCTTGGGACATATACACTTTCTTTCTTTTTTTTTTAACATATTATGTTTAAAAAAAGAAGTGTACAGCTCCTGACGTTTGCAGGGTTTGTTAAAACCCGAGAAAAGAATAATAAACAACATAATATCTTGTAAAATGAATCCATTTATCCCTTCCCCTTCCTTTTCCCCATCATCATCATAAGTACAAATGGTCCCATTAAATGAGGCCAGCCTAAGTGCAAGGATCACTCTGCGGGATTGCCTGAAACAGGAGCATAACCCGGAGTATAAGACGATATCGGGGAGTATAGAAGGTTATCGGGGGAGCATAACGACTCGAGTATAACCACTCAACTTAAGTAGTTTGTTTACTTCCAACCAAAGAACCTTCATTTAGTCATAACAAACCATTAATAATAATTAGAAACAAATATTAATTACTCCAGTTCAAGCATTTACTTCCAGTTCTATAATTTCCTACGGTGTGATAATCTTGAAACAAGATGATATATTTTTATTTTTTGTGCATCTGCTGCCGAGGCTATTAGCACACTATTATTTTATTTATTGATTTTTATGCAACGTTTCGGTGGAAATTTGCATTTTCTTCAGTAAGTCTTGGTAGAGGGCGATATAAAATAATCTGTTAGCTCATCTTATCTTTAAATGAGTGTACATTTTTTCTTATCTTTCCTATTCATTTATAAGAAAATTTGGCCTAGTATTTACTGTACATGTTATAAACAATTGTGCATGATACGTAAATATTGTAAATAAAGCTTTATTGATTGATTGATTGGCCTAGTATTCGTTTTGGTGTTATATTTTATTGTAGATGTTTATTTTCTTTAAGTGTTTGAGTATTGTGTCAATATGGCGGCTGTCATCCCAAAGGAGTTCTGTCATGTCGAATGGGATATCTAGATCGTGTTTTTAAGTAGCACTCAGTCAGTATATGTTTGATTGTGAGGTCTGTATTGCATGATCGACATCTTGGTTTCTCCTTATTAGTCATTAGTAGGGACCGGATTTTTAGGGTAAAATAAGCATCCAATTAGGTTTTTGCAACAGGCATAATAGGTCTTTTTAGGTTTTTATTTAAAAATCTATTTTAGGCTTTTTTAGGTGATAAAAAGGTTTTGAATAGGTTCAAAAAGTAGGTATATTTAGGTTTTTTATTTAAAAATCCATTTTAGGTTTTTTTAGGTGATAAAAATGTTTCACTAGGTTCAAAAATAAGTTCAACCTATTATAATTTATCATTAATAATTTTGATTAAATTATAATTGATAAATTAATATGTAGATATAGTGACATAAAAATAAACAACAAATAACATTATTTTATTGAATAGTATACTGAGAAGAAAAAAAAAAGATGAGAAAATAAAAATAAAACGGAAATACGAATTATTATTTAATAAAAAGAATAAGTAGTCCAAATATTCAACAAAATATTTATTTAAAAAACAAAGTGAATGAAATTTATTTAAATAAAATACTTTTTAAAAATAAAGCAATGTTTTCAAAAAAAAAAAAAAAAATTATTTAATAAAACATACCTACATTAATACAAAAAATAAATAAGAACATAAAACGAAACAATTAAAACAAATATGTAAAGGACATTTTTAAGTTTCTCTGCTAAAGAGTTCCAACTTCTAAAAAACACCAGGAAGAATTTCACTGCCTATAGAAAGGTACTTAACTATGTTAAAAACAAAATAATTAAATCCTGGAAAATTTAAAAAGGAAAATATGAAACTAAAATAGATATTACCCCTTTGTTACAGTAAACTCCCCTATAGGTGCCCAGGTTTTCGACGATGAAATTCTTCCTGTTGTCTTAGGGAACTATCTTAAAAGCGGAGAAAGATAAAGATGCGCCCGTTTACGTCACAAGACGTCATAGGGGAGTACTGAATCGCATCTTTTAGCTCCAGTGTTGACGATTCCAATGAGATTTAGAAAATCTGAGAAATGTGCTCTTAGGAATGCGAGATGATGAATCTCGTTGGTCTGGAGGAACATCGAAACCTTAGAAATGGCAGCTGCTTCACTCATATCCAAAGCGTCAACAACTGTTGTTATTTTTTCCCCAGCTTGTTAAAAATGGTTCTGGTGGATGCGATATTCCTAGAATAATTTCCCTGAATGTCTGGAAGAAGCTTTAAAGAAAATGTATTTAATCGAGGAAATGAGTTCATTGAATTGTATTTTCTATTTTACAGATTAGGTATGTTTAGGTCATTCCATCGTTATTTAGGTGATTTTAGGTGATATCATCCGGAATAGGTTTTTTTTAGGTTCTTCCAAATATGCATGAATGATACTACAAGACGCGAATCATATAAAAAAAACGATCAATATCGTGTTTAGCAGAAAGGAAAAAAATAGGTAAAAACCTAAGAATCCGGTCCCTAGTCATTAGGTACTCGTGAGTCAAAAGGCTGTGGCCGATGCGTAGTCTTGCTACTACTACATCCTCACGCCGTGATCTTCTATATGATGAAGGCAAATCTTTAACCGTAGACTTCACTGTCCTTAATGCAAGAATGCTGTACTTCATCTTCCATGATTGCAGCAGCTCCTATGCCGATTTTTATTGACCCATCAGTGTAGAGAAACGTTCTGTTTTTGTGTTCAGAAGTCAGTTTTGTAAAGTATTGTTTGTATATCAGATTTTACATAGGGTTTGTCTTCTTGACTTTTGTCAGTGTTATGTCTATGTTAAAATTATGTTTTTTCCAGGGTGGTGTTCTTGACTGATTGTGTGTTTTACACGTGGAATTACCAAGCCAAAATGTTCTTCGATTTTCATACATCTAATAATAAATGGTCGGATATGATTTCTTTTTTGTTCATAACCCTCCATGTTCGTATTTTGTATTATGCCACTAACACATGAATAATGAGGAAAAACCTTTACTTTACAAAAAAATCTCTGTAATAGAATATTTCTCCATTTATGTAAAGGAGGTTCTCCTGCCTCTGCAAGCAACCTCATCATTGGACTAGACCTGAAAGCACCTGGAGAAAATTGAATACCGTTGTTGTGTATTATGTTTAGAGTACTTGGTTTGGCAGATGAGTACGCAACGCATCCATAATCCAGGATAGATTTTGTGAAACTACTATAAACGGTTAGCAATACTTTCCTGCTTGCTCCCCATTTCGTATTACCAAGAACTCTCAGACTATGTATTGCTTTTTTGTACATCTAATGACAAGTTCTTTCAGATGGGGGATTCTGTGCTTCTTTAATTGACTTTGCCGAATAGAATACGAGTAGATCGTCCACATATAGGCAGTACTTTACATCAGCAGGAATGAAATCTCTGAAAGAATCCATTGCTATTAGAAACAATGTTGTGCTTAATACGCTCCCCTGTGGAACACTTATTTCTTGCTTATAGACATCTGAAATACTAGCTCCATGTTCTGTTCGAGACCAACCCGTTTATAAATTTAAGCGCATTTCCTTGAACACCCTTTTCGTAGAGTTTCGAAAAAAATATTCTTTGCCCTACTTTGACGTATGCCTTGTGTATGTCCAATGAGATTGCCATCTTTGATTTCTTTTTCAAGAACAACTCGACTACATAAGATTCCAGTATGAATAGATGATCTGGGGATGAGTGGAATTTTCTAAAAACACGCCGATATGGGGATAATAGATTTTCTTTTTTCAGTACCCAAAACAATCTCTTATTTAACATTTTTTCATATATTTTGCAGACAAAGCTGGTTAGAGAAATTGGTCTGTAGCTTGCAATGTCAGACTTATCTTTATTAGGTTTAAGTATCGGAATAACGATGCTATTAGTCCAACATTCAGGGACATTTCCTGAAGCATATATTGAGCTCATAACGTGCAATAGTTAGATGAGAAAGTTGTTCGGTATGTGCTTGAGCATTGATTATGTTATATTGTCGGGTCCTGGAGAGCTGTCTTTAGTGATTTTAGCGTGGTTCCTCCCTCCCTCCAAAGGGAGGAATCCCGCTTATATGGCTGACCTCATGAAGTAATCCGGAACTGCCGACTAGGGGTTTCAAACCTCTAGAGAACGAAAATAACGGTGGTTCAAATGTATATGTATATATATCTAATATATAAAATTCTCGTGTCACAGTTTTCGTTGCCATACTCCTCCGAAACGGCTTGACCGATTTTGATGAAATTTTTTGTGCTTATCCGGTATCTATGAGAATCGGCCAACATCTATTTTTCATCCCCCTAAATGTTAGGGGTAGTCCACCCCTAAATTTTTTTTTATTTTTTAGACAAAATTTTTAATTTCTATTTTTTTATGATACAACATACAAAAATACATACAATTCTCAATTTTCACCCTTCTACGATCAACCCTTATTTTTTAATAGCCAGTAAACAGCACGGAGTAGGGATGAGAACGAAGCCGGTCTCCTTTCTTTCTCACTCCCTACACAATTGTCGGCCATCATTATTGTTTATGCATCAAGTGTAGTAGTAACGTTGACAATTATTATTTTGCTATCTCAGTGTAACTCTCATATTAACTTTTAATCATTCCTATTTTATCAATAATAATTAAATTATCAATTTTGAGTGTATTTTGCACGATTAGTTAATCAAATGATTTTATAACCTCAAAAGTACTCAACACGTGACACGAGCTTCCAATAACAACGGATTTTGTGTTGTAAGTATACTTTTTTTTATTTATATCGAAAATGTTGTTGATCTTATAAAAATGTAATTTTTATAAGATAGGAAATTATTTATATGGCAAAACAACGTTTGCCGGGTCAGCTAGTATATATATATATATATATATATATATATATACATATATATATATACATATATATATATATATATATATATATATATATATATATATATATATTTGCCTGTTCGTTCTCTTGCTCCCAGACAAATGGTCCGATTTTGATGAAATTTGGTACAAAAATCTTTCGTCTAATTTGAAAGGTCTCGGCTAAGGCAAAAGTTTGTTAACCAGCAGAATCCGTCTACCGGAACATGGTTTTTGGAGCGAAATTAGCGCGAAAAAAAATATTTACGCTTACATCATCAGCTTGTAACTACTACTAGTTTTATAGGCTTCTTGGGCTAGTGAAACGACTGAAACCATTTTTATGGCGATAGCTTCAACCGTTTCCGAGAAAATTGGAAAAATAGTTGTTAAATCAAGTTTTTGGTTTGGTTACTTAGAATCATGGGATTCGGTTAAAATATTTTCTACATGTTTGAAATTCATACATACAAAGAGACATAGTATAACAAATGCTGGTTAAGTTTAGAGTTAAGGAAGTTTGGAGGTTAATGAACCAGGTTCTGTAGCAATAGAACAAAAATTGCGGCCGGTAAGGGAAAATAACTACTTTGGGCGCGGAGTAAACCTCCCTTTCAGATGATCCAATTTCGCTCGTTAACGAAAACCTGTAACCGTTTGCTAGAGGAATACTGTACGAGGTAAGGTCCATAAGTTTCCGGCCTGTCCTGCTTCCCCTCCTTCAAACGTGCCGGGACCTACACGCCTATGCAGGTCCATGCCTGCTCACTCCATACCCATCACCCGCACTTCCTCAGTCTTGTCAGTCAGTGTCCAGCCTTGAAGGAAACTCCCCATTTTTACAATGTTCAATCTCGAGTACCGTGCGGTAATTAAATTCTTTTGTAAAGAGGGTCTTACTCCTGCGCAAATTAAACAGCGCTTGGATTGTGTATACGGGCAGTCCTCCCCCTCGTATTCCACAGTGAAAGAATGGGCAAAATTATTTAAGTTAGGGAGAGAAAGTCTAGAAGATGACCCACGTCCCGGTCGCCCATTGGAAGCTGTCACTTCTGAAACAATCCAACTTGTGGAATCTGAATTGCTGTCTGACCGGCGACTAAAAACCAAGGAAATAGCAGCGAGGTTAGGGCTTTCAAAAACAAGTGTTTTGAGGATCATCAAAGAACATTTGCATATGAACAAGGTTAGTGCAAGATGGGTTCCAAAAATTCTTTCAGCTGCTCAAAAACAGGAAAGAGTTCACTGCTGCAATGAATTTTTACGCGAATATAATGCCGACCCAAGGAATTTTTTGGACTCAATTGTAACTGGGGATGAGACAATGGTTCTATATTATGACCCACTCAGCAAAAGAGAGTCCACGGAATGGAGAAGACCAGGAGAAGCGCCTCCTTTAAAGGCAAACGTCAACAAAAAAGGTAATGGCCACAATTTTTTTGGGACTGTAAAGGAATACTACTGATAGATTTTAAAGAAAGGAATACCACAATGAATGGTGAGTATTATGCAGCCCTACTTCACCGGTTACGAGACGCCATTAAAGAGAAGAGGCGAGGGAAGTTAAGCAGAGGTGTCCGCCTCCTTCGCGACAATGCCTCTGTCCGCACAGCATTGATTTTCAAGGCCGCTGTGAAGGACTGTGGATTCCAAGAAATCTCTCATCCACCCTACAGCCCAGACTTGGCCCCTAGCGATTTCTACCTTTTCTCAAAGTTAAAATCTGACCTTCGTGGAAGGCGATTTAACGCCGACGAAGAGCTCCAAGCAGCCGTGAAAGAACATTTTTTTAACAAAGAAGAAAATTATTTTTTTCACGGTATAGAAATGTTGCCAAAGCGTTGTATTAAGTGTGTTGAACTTAGAGGAGAATATATTGAAAAACAGTAAAACCAGTTTTTTTCTTTCACCTTTCCTTCTATCCCAGGCCGGAAACGTATGTACCTTACTACGTATACCAAGTTTCGTGACGAAAAAATAAAAACTCCGGTGTGTATCGTGTTAACGACAGTTCATGAAATGTTCGACGTGATTCATTACATTGACATAACTTCTTTATTTATGAGCCAATTGACATGAAACAAAGACTAAATGTTAAGTGCTGGGCTAACCATAAGTTTTCATCCTTCCTCAACATCCATGGAGGAGCAGAGAATTCCTTCGAGATGCCCGTTGCCGCGGGCGGGACTCAAACCTGCATCCTTGGCATGAGATGACAAAGCGTTAGTCCCTGGACCACACGGAGACACTTCTTGAGTAATAACGCTGGTCGACAAGAGTTGATTCACAGAAATATGATTAAATCTAATGCAGTTTTTCATACTCGATTCAGATATTGAATCAGAATGTTTCCATTAGGGAAAGTTTTTTACTTGTCATAGAAACCTTTTAGCTCAAAGATGGAGAGCTATATTTGTTTGATTCTTAAAATAACAACATAGAATATATTTACAGAATTAAATTTGCATTTCAGGTTGAGAGACAACCTGAGCAGCATGATTTCCTTGCGTATATCATGTTTGTTGACAGGAGCAATTCGATAAGACGGAGATGACGGCATACATTCCCCCAGAGCTTTCTACAGACATAAATAACAGGCTTCCCGGCGGATTTTGCCGATAAGATAAAAAACGCATCAAATAAAATGGAATATAGCCAAAGTTTATTTTGAAAAGCTTCAGGTTTCTTTTCCTTTCAGAGGTCGGAACGCAATTTGCAATTTCTACCAAATCGTATAGGAGTAATTATTTCTATGCTGGGAGAACGAAATAACTAGAAAAACAGGAGGCTGTGGACTCTTAGGTATGTAGATGTCCACACATGTGCTCTAGTATATACTCCCCGACAAAATTATAGGCCATCCTATATTATGTTAGCTTCCCACTATTTAACGTTATATTTAAGCCAAAGCAAATACATACTGTTCTTATGTCACTGACATTTGGAAGAGCATCAGTTTTCCCTAAAAAAAACTAATGCGTCTTACTTGATTTTGGCGTACACATTATGCAAAACTAAACATACTATCATTATTCATACTAAAATTAAATTATTGTAGCTATTATTATAAAAAATGTTGTTTAAATAAGGTGTTTTTTTTCCTTAAAAAAAAAAAAATACTCGTTGAAAATGTTTTCCGTGAAGTAATTTATCATTAATTGACGTGCATTTGAATTGATGTGATAAATGAGTCAAAACAATGACCATTCTACAAAAACTTTTCCGAGAATTGTAATAAATATATATATATATATATATATATATATATATATATATATATATATATATATATATATATATCGTCGTGGGTCGTGGGTTTGATTCCCACTATGGGGTGGTGGCTTTTCATTAGAAATATATATATATATATATATATATATATATATATATATATATATATATATATATATGTCAGCGTTTCTTGTTGTTTTCAAACAACGCTTGTTCTTTTCTTATTTCAATAAAACACATCATGCCAGTGTTTTAAATACCTGATTTATCTAGCAAAAGAAGAAAAAAATATGAGGAGCCTAGTATCAAAGTTGGACAACTCCACTTTTGCTATTTTTACAGGAGAGGCAAAAAACCATATCTACTATGTAGATGTCAGTATCATGGTGATTTTTTTATATGTTATTCTTATAGGCCTCAGAAACATTATTTCAAAGGCACTACAAAATTATATAAGTATTAAGGCCGTAATTACATTTTAAATAGTGGAGTTGTCCATGTTTGAAACCAAGTCATGGAGTTGTCTGTTTTTGAAGCCAAAGAGAGCCATTTGAAAATTAAACCTATCCTCTTTTGAAACCAAACAAATATGAATTTGATATGCACAAGGGTGTTTTAATATAATGTAATTATGTCTAATGTATTAAAACAAAATTATATAGTTAAAAATTACATGAACATTTTATTTAAATGCAGTTTTTTACAAAACGGAAATGAAACTAAATTATCCTTATTTTATTAAGTTTAGAAAAAAAGTGGTACTTAGCTATCCTCTTCGCACAGTTTTACCTATAACTACATGTATTGAAGTGGCTGTGCTATAATTTTCATAGCCGTACTCAGCTAATAAAATAATGTTATCAATTAGCGATGCGATTATTTTATGAAAAACGAGTTAACCATTATTATTTTCTGCAGAGAATTGTTGAAAAGTTTGTGATAGCAAATAACTAAACATTAACGGCGGGATCTCTTTAATATCTAGTGTGAAACTGTCAATATTTATTTGTTATACGCGAACATTTTAATAAAGAGGAATATGTCGAGAACTGTTACCAGTATTACATTAGTTGTTAATTTATTCACCCCAGGTCTTGAAAATACATTTGGAAGGATACAAAGCTCTACCACTTGAGTAAAGTATGAATATTTTAAATTAAATACTTGCTGTTTTTCACGGTTGTTGTTATATAAATCCCGTTTATTATTAAAATAATTATTCTATAGGATTGGTAGTGGTCTCATTCGACTCGGCACAAAAGAAATTCTTCAAAAATCATACCTAAATCAGAAACATTCAATTATCTACAGTTTTTGCCCCAAAATCCTACGTTTGGCAACACAGTGTGCCGGATAACAGCTTGGTAGTTATTAATTAGAATCATCGCTAAATGCACTCATTACAAGTAATTATAACCATTCAGCCATGATGGATTTGCAGTGCATGTTGGGAGCAGATTGCATGAATGCAAGCTTCTCATTGGCTACTGAAGGAGTTGTCATTTTTTGAAACCAAACTATGTTGGAATTGTCCATATTTTGATTCTGAACGGTTGAAATAAACGCTATTTTACCTATTTTCTGTCCTTTTTTAATGAAAAACAGTTGTAAAATCGAATGCAGCATAAACATCCACTTAAGAATCGACTAAAATCTCAAAACTGAAAAAAATGGAGTTGTCCAACTTTGATACTAAGCTCCTCATATATTCTATTAAATAACATTCAATAGCCATTACAGGTCTCGTAGACATGATGGCTATTGACATATATATATATATATATATATATATATATATATATATATATATAAAATCAGATGGTAGTTTATGTTCGAATTCTCGTTTATTAAAACAAAATTTCATAATTACTTATAATTCTAAAATGTTAAAACGAGTTAACCAATAAATGATTCATTGTTGCAAGGAATTTATATCAGAAATTAAACATTACCTGTTACATGCTGTTGTATATAATACCATCTTCAATATCTTTCCTAATACTACCTTCCATACCCTTCTTAATACCTTCTTCAATACCCTTTCTAATACAACCTTCTATATCTTTCCTAATACAACCTTCTACATCTTTCCTAATACAACCTTCTATACCCTTCCTAATACCTTCTTCAATATCCTTCCTAATACCACCTTCAATATCTTTCCTAATATTACCTTCTATAACCTTTCTTATTCCACCTTCTATACCCTTCCTAATACCACCTTCAATATCTTTCCTAATACAACCTTCTATACCCTTCCTAATACCTTGTTCAATATCCTTCCTAATACCACTTTCAATATCTTTCTTACTACTACCTTCTATAACCTTTCTTATTCTACAACGACAATTTAATCTGACACTTATTTGAAAATTTTCTTAGAGTTTAGTACCATGCCTCTTTGTAGTTTATTATAGACAGGAATTCACAATATTGTATTTACATATTAGTTTTTTGTGATGAATTGCCATAGTCGCGTCCTCAAAAAAGTATAAATAAATAAATCATATTTTTTCTCTTGCTATCATATTTTTTTGGAGGGGAAACATACGTTTGATTCAATTTATATGAGGGGCTGATATTTGTTTTTGGAGGGGAAACATACGTTTGATTCAATTTATATGAGGGGCTGATATTTGTTTTTGGAGGGGAAACATACGTTTGATTCAATTTATATGAGGGGCTGATATTTGTTTTTGGAGGGGAAACATACGTTTGATTCAATTTATATGAGGGGCTGATATTTGTTTTTGGAGGGGAAACATACGTTTGATTCAATTTATATGAGGGGCTGATATTTGTTAGTGAAATAGCAAACATGCGGATACATTTTTTATTGCGCGTGGTTATACAGGACCACCCTTGCCGCTGACAGAACAATTTATTAACGTATGTGTACTTCATTTTGTTCCGAAAATGTCAATATTAGTAGATAACTAGTGAGAAAAGTGTTCTTAGAGGGTATTATCGTGGTCCAGTGGCTAACCTGTTATATTTTCCTGCGGTAGTTGCTGGTTCGAGTTCAGACTACAGAAAATGTTTTTTTTTTCAAACATTCTTGGCTGGAATAATTCCTAACTTTACTATTACCCAGCTGCATAGTAGAGAACTAGGGAAGCTACTAGGGTAACGAAAATAACCCGTGAGAGGTTTCAGTATTTAGTGAGAAAGCGTCTTTGTCAGCCCGTACCAGTGCATGAGTAGCTTGGTGAGAACGTCTTTGTCAGCCCGCACCAGTGCGTGAGTAGCTTCGAGAGAGCGTCTTTTTCAGCCCGCACCAATGCGTGAGTAGCTTGGAGAGAGCGTCTTTGTCAGCCCGCACCAATACGCGAGTAGCTTGGAGAGAGCGTCATTGTCAGCCCGCACCAGTGCGTGAGTAGGTTGGAGAGAGCGTCTTTTTCAGGCCACAACAGTGTGTGAGTAGCTTGGAGAGAGCGTCTTTGTTAACCCGCAACTGTGCGTGAGTAGCTTGGAGAGAGCGTACTATTCAGCCCGCACCAGTGTGTGAGTAGCTTGGAGAGAGCGTCTTTGTTAGCCCGCACCTGTGCGTGAGGAGCTTGGAGAGAGCATCTTTATCAGCCCGCACCAGTGCGTGAGTAGGTTGGAGAGAGCGTTTTTTTCAGCACGCACCAGTGTGTGAGTAGCTGGAAGAGAGCGTCTTTGTCAGCCCGCACCAGTGCGTGAGTAGCTTGGAGAGAGCGTCTTTGTTAACCCGCACCTGTGCGTGAGTAGCTTGGAGAGAGCGTTTTATTCAGCCCGCACCTGTGCGTGAGTAGCTTGGAGAGAGCGTCATATTCAGCCCGCACCAGTGTGTGAGTAGCTTGGAGAGAGCGTCTTTGTTAGCCCGCACCTGTGCGTGAGGAGCTTGGAAAGAGCATCTTCATCAGCCCGCACCAGTGCGTGAGTAGGTTGGAGAGAGCGTCTTTTTCAGCACGCACCAGTGTGTGAGTAGCTGGAAGAGAGCGTCTTTGTCAGCCCGCACCTGTGTGTGAGTAGCTTGGAGAGAGCGTCTTTGTCAGCCCGCACCAATGCGTGAGTAGCTTGGCGAGAGTATGTTTGTAAGCCCGCTTAGGTATTAATGAAAACGAAACATTGGAATTAATGTTATGAATGCTTGAGTAATTGAAAGGGCAAACGTTGAGCGACATACTGACTGCCTAAGGATAGCCTTACACAGCAGAGATGGGCATAATTTTATTTATAAATAAAAATACGAATTTATTCCTACTTCGTATTTTTGTGAATACGAATTTATTCCTACTTCGTATATTTGTGAATACGAATATAAATAAATTCGTACTTAAAAAAAATTGTGAATACGAATATGAATAAATTCACATATATTAAATGTAATAATACAAATAAAATTTTATTCGCAAATTTTTCTGCGAATAAAAATAAATTCACAGAAGAAATTGTAAATAATCACAAAAAATGTGAATATTTACAAAAAATCAAGTGATTAAAAAAAATCACATTAAAATATACGAATAAAAATTTATTCACATTATAATTTGTGAATAAAAATTTATTCACAATAAAATTCGCAAATAAATCATGAATTTATTCGTATTAAGATGAAACAGTTTGTCATCTCTACCTCCATAAAAAAAAAAAAAAAAAAAAAAAAAAAAAAAAAAAATTTGATGGAGGTACAGATGACAACTGTGTCCCTACAGCATGGTTGGTGTCCCGCGGCGGACTCGGGGTAAACAAAAAATCTAGGCGCTAATAACCTAGACGTTAAACGCCTTAAAAAAAGAAAAGAAAAAAAAATCAATTTTATTTGTATTTTTATATTTAATATATGTAAATAAAAATAAATTCGTATTCACACTTATGAATACGAATTTATTTATATTCGTATTCACAAATATACGAAGTACGAATTTATTTATATTCGTATTCACAAATATATGAAGTACGAATTTATTTATATTCGTCTTCACAAATATATGAAGTACGAATTTATTTATATTCGTATTCACAAATATATGAAGTACGAGTAAATTCGTATTTTTATTTATAAATAAAATTATGCCCATCTCTGTTACACAGGATGCCAGCTTTAATGTCCATCTGTTTTTTGACCAGCTCCTATATTTTGTATATGTTCCAATATATTGACTTAAATTAATATATTTGGCAATTCAATGCATCTAACTCAGGAATTTGGTTACCGTCCAATGACCCGAACTTGAATCAACTAACAGTATTCTGAGAAGTGTTTGAATGACCTTGTCTACCCAATAATCCTGGACCACCGTAATAGAGCACCGTAATAAAACGCCGGATAGTAAACAGGAAAACCATTAATACACATTACTGCGTGTAATTGGACGTTTCTCTAATGGAGCAAAACACCAATTGATTTCCTTTCTCATTAAAACTAATGCATTAGCATCAGAATGAACAGCGTCGACCCAGCACGTTTCTGAGTTACGAATCCCGCGGAATTGCGTCACCTTATTGACTTCGTCTATCATCCCTGAAGAGGTTTGGAACTACGATACTTTCACTCGTTTCCGTAACATACGAGTTCCTGAAGATATTGGTAACTGCAACACCTTCGCGCGTTTCTGTATCAGACGAATACCTGATGATGAGATTTGGAACTACGACACATTCACGCGTTTCTCAATCAGACAAATTCCTCAGGACATATGGAAGTGCGTCACCTTCACGCGCTTCTCCATCATACGAATCCCTAATGAGGTTTGGTACTACGGAACCTTCGCGCGTTTCTCTATCATACCGGTCCCTGATGGGGTTTTGAACTAGGATACCTTCGCGCGTTTCTCTATCATACCAGTCCCTGATGGGGTTTGGAACTAGGAAACCTTCGCGCGTTTCTCTATCATACCGGTCCCTGATGGGGTTTGGAACTAGGAAACCTTCGCGCGTTTCTCTATCATACAGGTCCCTGATGGGGTTTGGAACTAGGAAACCTTCGCGCGTTTCTCTATCGTACCGGTCCCAGATGGGGTTCGGAACTAGGAAACCTTCGCGCGTTTCTCTATCATACCGGTCCCTGATGGGGTTTGGAACTAGGAAACCTTCGCGCGTTTCTCTATCATACCGGTCCCTGATGGGGTTTGGAACTAGGAAACCTTCGCGCGTTTCTCTATCATACCGGTCCCTGATGGGGTTTGGAACTAGGAAACCTTCGCGCGTTTCTCTATCATACCGGTTCTTGATGGGGATTGGTACTACGGAACCTTCGCGCGTTTCTCTATCATACCGGTCCCTGATGAGGTTTGGAACTAGGAAACCTTCGCGCGTTTCTCTATCATACCGGTTCCTGATGGTGTTTGGAACTAGAAAACCTTCGCGCGTTTCTCTATCATACCGGTCCCTGGTTTCGGCCTTTTTCAATATCAATATCTTTTTCTAGCAGCCTCTTTTTTAAAACCTTTCAAGTTTAGGCCTTGTCGTCCTGGCTATTCTTCTAATAAAAATTCAAATTTTATAGGTATATTCCAAAATCTTTATGAGAAGAATTGCCGGGATGACAAGGCCTAAACTTAAAAGGTTTTAAAAAAGAGGCTGCTAGAAATAAGATATTGAAAATGGCCCGAAGGCCGAAGCGTTGTAAAATGATGATATAAATAAAGGGCTTATTAAGTTCAGAGGAATGGATCAAACCAATTGTGCTTTTAAATTAGACAGAGCCCAGAATTCCTTCCTTTTATGGGGAAAAAAAGGATATTTTTTTTAAAAAAGGTTTTCTTTTATGTTTCCATCATCATCCTCTATAAAAGCCACATCATCCCATGCGTTAAAGCTGTTGCATTATCTATATATACAGCAGGCAATCCATTAATTGAAATCCTAAAGTCCTGTCCCAATCTTCTTTCTCCAACATGGCGATTCTTCCCAGAGATCTGCTACAGCGACTATGTCTTGAGGACGATGAAACACCGTATCGTGTCATATGAATGCGAACGGTGCTTGCAGTTAAAGATATCTGCATTTTGGGACTAACTTTTGGATGGCACAAGGACGACATCGATGAACCTCGAGTACGGTTCAAGTACCGGTTGGCTCTAGTATCATTAATTATTCTCGGTATCAGATGCCTAGATGCTGTGAATTTTTAGCACTTTCCTCCGAAGGAAAGTAGCTATTGAGGTTGGACTCATGACGGAATTTTTGAAAAATTTCTTCAAATCTTTATCGATCCTACCTAGTAGACGCCGAAAATGACCCCCGTTAAAATTTATATATATATATATATATACATATATAGGTGTTTGTTAACACGATAGCGGCCAGAGTTTTTGTTTTTGCGTCACGAAACTTGGTATATAGCATTCAATTAGCAAACGATTGAACGAGTTCGTTAACCGCCAAAGTCGGTCCACCGGAAGGGGGGGGGGTTTAGCCTGAATCCAAAGCAATAATTTGACTATGTCAGCCGTAATATTTGTTATATTTCAACGAAACATGGTATTCGTAGTGGTAATATAGAGGGAAAAGTGAGATATAAAAATGAACTAAATCGGTTCATTAGAAGGGGGGCTTTACTCCGGACCCACAATACCAATTCGCCACTACCAGCCGTGATTTTTGGTATATTTAGACGAAACTCAGTATTCGTAGTGGTAATCCACAGGTAAATATGTGTTTTAAAAATATTCTAAATCGGTTCATTAGGAGGGTGGGTTTACTCCCGACCCACAATACCAATTCTCCACTACCAGCCGTGATTTTTGGTATATTTCGACGAAACTCGGTATTCGTAGTGGTAATCTACAGGTAAATATGTGTTGTAAAAATAAACTAAATCGGTTCATTAGAAGGGGGGGTTTACTCCGGACCCAAATTCCTAATATACTCATACCGGTCGTAATTTATGCTGTATTGTAACGAAACGCGGTATACGTCGTGGGTAACTCATGAGAAAGAAGTGTTGTAAAAATGAGCTGAATCGGTCAATCGGAAAGCGGGGATTTAATTTGTAATATATTTCAATAGAAAAGCCCGCCAGAAGTAGGTTCACAAAGCCGCCGCAAGGAGCGCTTTCTACCACTAGAGTAACTGTATTCTGTTCCTGCGTTAGATCAAAATACGATAATATGAGGTTTTTTGTATTTATTACGTAGTGTAGTAGGTACCATGTGTAAACATAACTCTGGAAGCAAATTAATAATTGATCAGTTACTCATTACAAATTTAAAAGAGAACTATTCATGTTTTTATTTTATTTATGTAGGATATTTTAAGCAAATAGTTCTGGAAAGCAGTCTACACTACCCAAATTCTGAGGAAAGTGCTTAGTTATGCAGCTCCTGCGTGACGGACTTTTTTGATTATTCGAACCACAATGGTGCGTGATCCGTCTTACGTAAGGAGTACATGTACTTTTCTTGCATATGTAAAGTTTTTTCCGCAATATGCAGGGGTACCCAAACAAATAACTTATCAAACATTTTGGCTTTTAATGAGTTAATCATTAAAAGCCAAAATATGTTTCTTATTAATTTTTATTAGTTTTAATCGACCACGAATTTCCCATGCAAAGCATCCTTCAAACTTATTAACAATTTAGCCATGGCAATGAAATAATGCAACTTTTCTGAGAGTCCCATCTGCGTAACAGTGGAACAATAATAATGCAACTTTTCTGAGAGTCCCATCTGCGTAACAGTGGAACAATAATAATGCAACTTTTCTGAGAGTCCCATCTACGTAACAGTGGAACAATAATAATGCAACTTTTCTGAGAGTCCCATCTGCGTATCAGTGGAACAATAATAATGCAACTATTCTGAGAGTCCCATCTGCGTAACAGTGGAACAATAATAATGCAACTTTTCTGAGAGTCCCATCTTCGTAACAGTGGAACAATAATAATGCAACTTTTCTGAGAGTCCCATCTGCCTAACAGTGGAACAATAATAATGCAACTTTTCTGAGAGTCCCATCTGCGTAACAGTCGAACATTAATAATGCAACTTTTCTGAGAGTCCCATCTGCGTAACAGTGGAACAATAATAATGCAACTTTTCTGAGAGTCCCATCTGCGTAACAGTGGAACAATAATAATGCAACTTTTCTGAGAGTCCCATCTGCGTAACAGTGGAACAATAATAATGCAACTTTTCTGAGAGTCCCATCTGCGTAACAGTGGAACAATAATAATAAAAACCCTTTATTCCTTGATGAATTATGTCTTTCGGTGGTGTGAATTTGGTTTGAGAAATGTTCGCATGAAGTATATGAGATCTCATAGGAAATTTGATGCAAAAGTTGAAAATGTCATCAGAATTAAATTTTCCCTATGGCGTAAACAGAAAATGGTCAAAAAATAGTGTTTAGAAAAAACACGGAAACGCCTATATCTAGGGAAATAATGCAAATAAAAATTTCTCCTTGCTGGCATTCAACTAAATTTTAGTTGGCGTGCACACCCCTTAAGTATGGCGATTTCCTTCGGGACCACCCTGTATACGTGCGTATAACGCAAATAAATATTTTAGAAAGGAAATAAAGAAATCATTTAGTTGTATTATACCCAATATAGTACACTTTGTTTTAGTGACATTTACGAAAAATGAAACCATTTTAAAAGTTTACGTTTAAAAAGGTTTAGATAATTTTTGAACAGGTACTATTATTTGTTTTTGTTTCTCTCATATTATTTGGGGCTTTGACTTTTACAATCTGACAAATACTCTAACTGCATTTCTGCTGCCCTAAGCCAATATGAACTGCCGCGAAACACACAATAATGAAAATAAAAATATCATTCCAACAAAAAAACATTTATTTATTTGTTCGAGCGCCGGAAGATGGGTGAAATGTTTTTCGCAGGTATTTTGTCACGAGACAACATAGGATATATGTTTAGGGACAATATTTCCTACGATTTTTAAAAACTATTTGTGGTAATAATTCACTATTTATATTTAATGATTAGGAGAAAACCCGTTCCTCCTCCCTGCACCATGGAAGTAAATCACTTGGAAACGATTGCGTCATCATAGCGTGTTTCTGATCTTATTCCTATCACCATTTGGAAATCGTAGAACAGAATCAATTGAAGCGGTCGGGGCAAAATAGTGCCAAGCAACATTAAAAAAAACTGGGTCTTGTTTAGAACAGGCCCGCCAGTGATTTTATAATGATATTTAGTAACTGTTACTATGTAATTTGATACCATCGATACAGAAATAAAAACACATGTTTAAATACTATTTAATTTAGTATTGTTTGTGTATTTGCGGTTATAAAAGTATTAAACTATGAATATTTTTGATGTTTACGATTTATGCAAAGAAGAGCAACGAGCCAGGATTTTCTTTGTCGAAAGAGGAATTCTACCCAAGGAAAGATATTGTAAAAAAGGCCACATTATGATATTTTACGAAGAAAGGAAAAAATATAGATGCAACAAAGAGTAGAATTTTGGCCTCCAGATGTACTTGGAGGAACTGATTAAAAGTATGATAATGTTTTTGGTTATGTGTAAAAAGTTTTTATTAAATAAATCACATGTTCCTTTAAACCATATTTTTTTATTTATCAATAAGTAACTGTTACTAGATAAAATCACTGGCGGGCCTGTTCTAAACAAGACCCAAAAAACCTTTGCTATAGCTGCTATATGTTGGATATTATGTGGGGCAATCATTCTATGAAGCAAATGCTACTAAAATATGACTACAAGCTCTGTATGCTACTTAATCTTGTTGCCCCTAACCATTTCAACTGATAGTCCTGCATAATATGCAACATATAGCAGCTACAGTTTTGTTTAAAATTTTGTTTGCCACTAATTTGCCTCGAACCCATCAGTTAATCTTACTCGAAAAATATAAACATACGTAAAGTGAAATTTGAAACCGAAACGTAATCTTAAGCGCTACATCAGGATACAGACAGTACCCTAAGCGGATATTACGTAATTTAAGCTTCATTTGTCCGTATCAGAACGCTCTAACATACTCTTTATAAGAATCCGTTTTAACGGAAATTTAATAACTAATAGAATAGATATATAAGATTAAATCCTAAAATCCCAATAAAAACCTAGTTTTCCTCCATAAGGGTTATAGATTCAGCCTTACATTTAAGTATTTAAGTCATATTACTTATAAAGCGTTTACCTGGAAGCCTAATAACGCAAAACCGTAAGCGTTACGATTTGGTGCAAATTTGCAAAAAAGCAAGTTGACACAAAGTTTTTTTGTACCGAGGTTCATTAAAATCGGTGCGGCTAAACAGTGGACAGACAAACATATATGTCTATAATATAAAAATGAATCGCTGAATATGTTGCTAAGCGCAAATCTCGAGAGCAGCTGAACCGATTTTGCTAATTATTTTTTATAATATTCCTTCAAGTACGAGGATGGTTCTTACGGAGACAAAAAATTAAAAAAATTGCCCCAGTTAAAAAAATCTCGTATCACAGTGTGAGGGTGGTTCGCCCCAAAAATTATTTTGTTACGTTTTGGAAAACATGTTCTATTTTTATGTTTCTATGATTTGGCACATACACCCCTAAATTATCATCCTTCTACCATCAATCCCTATTTTAAGGAGTGATAATAGTAATTTAATTATTTTCAAACCTTGGTGGTCGATAACTGATCAATGATCACTCGATATCTCCGCCAGGTGTCTACCGGTGTCACTTCTCATCCAGTAAACAGCTGGAGTCAGGTTAAGGCCGGTCGCCTGTCTTCCTCCTTACACAATAAGCTTTCTCTCCCTTCTTATACATTTTTCGGCCATTATTATTCCCACAGACTTGCCAATTGAATTCAAACGCGTTCAATTTCCAGTTAGAATGGCAATCGCAATGACAATCAACTAGTTGCTGGGCCAAACGATGTCTGTGTGTGGCTTTGATTTAGGCAAACTATGTTAATCACACGGACGAAAATACGTGGAATATTTTAGCGTGGGTGAACTTTGAGTTTGTTAGTGTTGGCTAATGATGTACCAAAAAAACATATCCTACATTCCAGTGCACTATGAGACTGATATTTTTTTTTTAATGCCATAATTAGTCATAGAGATATAATTTTATTTAAGTTAAGTTAAATATAAGTTATATATTAAGTTAGGGCAATGAAGTAAAACGATTTAAAAAAAATATAGATGTTTGGTGTTTTTTTTATTTTATAGACCGTCATTGATCACTGCGCTATATTCCTCTTTCAGTCATAGACTACATACCCACACACTTAAAATAAGTTAGGAATTTTGTATTTGAATATCAAAATAATCACTAGAAATAATTTTTTGCCTCCGGAATTGGACCATACTTCAAATGAACTTTTTTGTTGGAAATTATGTCTACCATCACCTCCTAGAGTTTGGCTACTTAGACCTGAAGCACCCAATATCTATCCTAGTGTAAACGCACCCTAAGGTACTTTACTTACACTTTGCTCAATATAAATAAACTGGTGTCCAATTCATTAAACTCTTGTTCAACTGAAACATTATGCAATGGAGTTACGTGTCAAAGAAAAGTTGTTTAAGTCATGATATTGATTGTGAAAACGATGACGTAATTGTATGTTATGATCTGTTGTTTGAGATATGACCCAGGCTTGTTTGGAAAGTTTTCCAAAGCGCCTTAGTTTGCGAAGTATCCTCACAAATCTTAATAAGAGGAAAACACAGCCAATTAATTACAGAACGTCATAGGAAGTTCAGATGTTTACCTGTTTCTGAGTCAAGGAAGAACCAGAGTCCCGCGAGGAACATGAAGACACCGGATCCCAAGCTGGAGATTACTAGAAGAGGTTTTCTGCCGGACTTATCCACGAGGAACGTGGAGAACATGACAGTAAAGGAGAGCATTGCACCAATAACCGTGACGCAATCATTAACGGATAGGGCACCAACACCAGCCGGCAGCGTGATGGACGTGTAAGCGAGTAACGCGCTGATCCCGCTGGCGCGTTGCGTGGAAGACAGCACTTCCACCATGATGAGAGCTCTTTGGTTACCTTCGGATCCAAAAAGGTCACTATAGGATCTACCTTTTGTAAGATCTTTGTTGACAGTGTTATCAATTTGTGTTATCTCTGTCTTCAGCAATTCTGGATTTTTGCACCTTAACCAACCTAGAGCTTTCACGGCATCGTTGTGCCTCCCTTGCTTAACGTACCAATAAGGGCTTTCTGGGATGTAGAAGAGAACGCAGGCTAAAATTATTGGCAGTGCTCCTAGAATAAATGTTAAAGAATAGTAATCGACTAGAGATCCGACTAGAAAAACGAAGCATACGCCCAACATCATCAATATCTGAAAAAACGTGCTGAAAGCTCCACGGACTTTGGGTTCTGAGATCTCTCCGACGTACATAGGAACTACAGTATTCACCACACCAATCCATACTCCGGCTAGTGTTCTTGATAGATGGAGAACCACAGGAGTCTTGGCATAGTACACCAATATCCAAGAGACTATAGGGATGACAGATAGTACATGGAGTGTATTCTTCCGCCCTATGGAGTCCATCATCATCCCAGAAGGTATAGGACTGATCATATTGCCGAAATACAACACGGACACCATTATTGCTATGTCGTCACTCGTCATGTTCATCGGTTCTCCTTTCTCCTTTATGTCGAGAACTACCGGAGACGGCCATCCTAGAGAAGTGCCGACGACGAAAATGCCCAAGTTGACACTGACCGTTGCCAAGAACTGACGACACAGCCCGGGTCTCATCCCGTACAAGCTCGGCGATCTACTGACCCGATGTTGCTCTGTCTCCTCCCCACCACCCTTCGCTCCTTGCCAATACCCCACGAGGCCTTGGCCTTTACAGACGTGCACTCTTTCTTACTTGGTATCTACTATCAGTGTGATAACATCGCTACTAATCAGCTGAAATATTCATTAGTTCGTCTTGAAAAGGTTTAAAAATAAAAGCCTTTGATTGCTCTCGACGATGCTCAAGGATCCATATCATAACTACAGGGTTTATAACATGCCTTCACCATTGACAAGTACATGATATATTATAATTTGTAAAAAAATAATGCAAAAGTGGCATAATTATACAGAATCTTCTTAGATTTTCCGGTATAACATTCAAACAACGAACAATTTACCTTCTGCTAAAACTACCACCATTATCTGAAACAAAATAATCTACTGTATATTTGTCAAATACCACTCACTCACTGACTATCATCGCCCAACCCAATCCACTCGACAGAAAAATTCGAAATTTTGTATGGATACACCCTTTGGGGCGAAAACACTCGCTAAGAAAGGTTTCTTTGATATTCAAATTTTTAAGTACTTTTAGAGGGGTTTAAGTTTTATTTTTAAAGAGAGCATCCAGAAAACTCCGTACAGTTCAAACGCATATAAGAGAAAAGTGTGACCAGTTATTAAATTTAAAAGAAAGACACTGATGTATACAACTCAATTTGGCACTGTAATAATAGATATACAAATATTTAAACAATAGCTACCAAACACACAGAAAAAAATCACAGAATTGCTAGTAATTCTGTTGACCTTATTATAGATGGAATCATTTAATTATACAATAATCTTGTATTTTTGTAATCCTTATAGGTGATCCGAACAAAGTACTCTGCTTCCGCTGTATACATAAAAAAAGTCCAACTCGCAGGAACTGCGTCATCTTAGCGCGGTTCAGTTTTTATCCCTAGTGTCATTTGGGAAGATTGAAATAGAAACCGTTATTATTTTGGTTCAACCTTTCCCCCGTAAACAAAGGGCCCGTTACCAAGGGGCAGCGTACCCTTATACCTGGAATCCTCCCACCACTGGTTGGCCAACCCCACTACTACAAATAGTTTTTTTTTTTTTTTTTTTTTTTTTTTTTTTTTTTTTTTTTTTTTTTTTTTTTTACGGCGCATCTACATCTTGGCCATTAGCGCCACTACAAATAGTTATTTCAAATATAAAAACAAATATCTAAATCTATCTAATTTTCTTGATTTCTTCTACAGTAAAACTAATTCTATAAATAAATGCAATTAAAAAAAACAACAACCCATTAAAATGTGAGCTAAACAAATACGAAAACCCGGCCAAAAGAACAAAACAAACACATTTGAAGTTTTAAGCACTTATTTCTCCGATTGACAATGCCTAATCAAAAATTTCTTTAGAATCTTTTTTGTAGAGAATTTAGTAAGCTTTCGAATGGTAAACTTCCGCTTCACAAGATACTCAATCGTTTTAGAGATATTAAGGAAAGTTTACAAAGTTACCAAAACTTTTCATGTCTGTTAATAAAATATTTTATTCTAACCCTTCCTTAACTCCATACGTAACCAAAATTTCATCATATTAGTTTTGATGAAAGTTGAACATGCAGAAAATGTTTCAACTGAATCCCATGATTCTAAGTACCCAAACCAAAAACGGTATTCAACAACTATTTTTCCAATTTTCTCGAAAATGGGTAAAACATTCGCCTTGAAAATGGTTTCATTCGTTTTCCTAGCCCAAGAAGCCTATAAAACGAGTACTTGCAAGCATATGAAGTAAGCGGAACGAGTTTTTTCGCGCGACATTCGCTCCGTAAACAATGTTCCGGTGGGCGGATTCAGCTGGTTAACGAACTTGACCTTTCAAATTAGACGAAAGATTTTTGTACCAAATTTCATCAAAATTGGACCATTAGGGGCGCGGGAAATGAGCGAACAGACAAATATGTATATATATATATATATATATATATATATATATATATATATATATATATATATACAAATTTGAACCACCGTTATTTTCTGTCTCTAGGGGTTCTGAAACGCAAAATTTTCTAGTCGGCACTTCCAGATTGTTTCATGAGATCAACCTTATAAGCGGGGTTCCTCCCTATGAAGGGAGGGAGGAACCGCGCTAAAAATACCCAATACATTGTCAAATACATAAACAATCACATAAACAACTTATGGAAACCAGAGTAGGGCATTATTCAATAATCATTCAGATATTTTTTTATTGAATAAGAAGTTATTCATTGAATAAATTATTCATCGAGTAATATTTTTTATTCAATGAATAACATGGTTGGCTCATTATTCCATACATTTTATTGAATAATAATTTATTCAGTTATTCATTGACAGATTTTTTTTTTTTTTTTTTTTTTTTTTTAATAGAATTAATATAATTAATAGTTTTTTATTCGTCATTCATTATTTTTATACATTTAAAATAATGTGGTTCAAGGAACAAGAAACTCAGATTTTTTAAGTACAGTAAACAATATCACTTAAATAAATAATTTTCATTAAAAGTAAGAAAAAGGTTAATGAACTTAGTCATTTTTATTAGAAAACATTGATAAAATAAATCACTTGTATTTAAATGAAAAATGTCAGTTAAATAAATGAATTTCATTCAAAAAATGTTTTTTCATTCGAATAAATAACATTTATTCAATAAAAATTGTCATTCAATAAATCATTTTTATTCAATAATGAATATACGTAAAAAGTTACGTTATTCATTGAATTGACTGAATAATGAATGGAATATTATTCATTATTCAGAATGAAATAACAGATTTATTCATTATTTTGAATGACTTCTTCTAAGACAGATAGGAACGAAACATTTCTATCACAATAGCCAACATCATAGGTTTGCATCCTTTTATGGACTATCGCGACACTTACAAGAAATACAAAACTCCAACACTCCCAAATTATTCTATGATATCGAATGGCTAATTTAATATTAATCCGAGAGCCAGTAACCGCACGTTTCGTGAAGTGTTTAATGCACCTTAAAATTTTGCTGTAATGTACCTCTTGGGTAGATAAGAAGGTATGTATGTGTTGGATAGACTTACCGTGGAGCACCAGGAACTGCGCATTGGGCAAAAGGTGCAAAAAAAAAAGATTTCCCCAAAATAGAGTTATATTCGGAAGCCAACTATCTCTAATGTGAAATTAAGACAATTTTACAATGAATTATAATTAATTTGAGTTTTATTCAATTTGCCATTTAAACTGGAACAGATCATGTGAGCAAGAGCCAATAAGAGCGCAGAGAACAACCACAACTGCGCGTGCTCTCATGCACTCTTACGGTTACACGCAGTAATTCTTTTCAAATATGCTTATTGAAGACGCTGTTTAAATCACAGGGTAAATAAGTAACTTCATTTAATATTAAAAATAAAAACTAGGTACTTCGGGTTTGTTTTTAATTTACATTTTAACTCCCTTAAAAGTGTCTGCCTTATTTATCATTCATTTTAAAATTGTCTTAATTTGCAATTTTTTTACATTAATGATAGTTGGCTTCTGAATAAAACAGGTTCCAAGGTATTTCGAGGAAAAAAATTTTATAAATATTTATAAAATTTCAGGGTGCATTAAACACTTCATGAAAAGTGCTTTACCAGCTCTCTGACTAATAGGAAAGTAAGTGATTCAAAGCAGAAAACAAATTACGTGAAATTAAAAATACAACGAAAGCCTGGATAAATGAACACTTCACTCGAAGAGATGATGATATTTTATCCGGGCTTCGAATTGGACACACCCTATTTACCCAGTCGTACTTACTAGAACCAAAGGACAGACCAACTTGTAAATACTGCAATGCGAGTATGGCTGTCAAACATTTGCATGGAAACTGCAGACAACTTATTAACTTAAATTTTTTTTTTTTCATTTTTGTCATACCTGTTGGTGGTCCGTTGGCACTGGCTTCGGCGAGAGTACTAAATCAACACTGCCTTCATAGTGACAGTACTGTCGCCGACGCCAGTGACGACCAACATTTAACTCGACAATACATTTAATGGCGGACCCTTTAGATTTTGTTATTTCATTGTTTGAAATCCGTATATGTGTATATATATATATATATATATATATATATATATATATATATATATATATATATGTATATACAGGGTGTCCCAGTCTTAAACCGACAGACTTTGTTAATCGATGGGAAATCGAAGAACAAAGTCAAAAAGTCCTTTGACGATTTTCTCGTTTTCGAAAGTTGTATGTTATTAAGTTATCTTTAAGATGAAATCAAGTTCAGCGTCTTAGCTTGAATATTCCACAAAATAATAGTGTTTGAATAACCCATCGGATGGACATTTTAATCATCAAAAAAAGTGATCCGAGATTTTTTTTTCCAGTTACGATTATCTATATATGTGTGTGTGTATATATATATATATATATGTATATATATATATATATATATATATATATATATATATATATATGTATATATGACTTCCTCCTAGTATGAATCCCTTCATCTTAACACGTTTCCAATTCGCAATGAATAGTTAATGTCAAAATAGGAAAAGTAGTTTTACCCATTTCCCTCTTCAAGGTACTTAAAAATGTTCCAAAACGCAGAAATTTTGTCAGTTTAGCACATGTCCATAATCTATGAGATACAAAAAAACATAGTTTCTCATTCTGAGGTCTGGGTATCTTGTTTTACCAAAAAAAATTATATTTCTCCTGAAATAAATTACAATCGCAAGAAGCAATAAAGAACTGAGAAAATCAAAGCTTTTGATTGGTTACCTTTTACTTATCATGATTTCTAACCGTTATCGAGATATTTATTTCAACTAAACCTATTATATACGTAAATCTATATACACATTTCTATGTATATATAATGTGGTTATATTTATTAAGTGACGTGGGCTGATATACGCGATCGTCCGAACTTTCCAACGGAAAAAAGAAAAAAAGTTTCTAGTTATTTCTTACGAGCCCATTCTCCCAATAACTTTGCTTGGTTTGAATATCCCCCCTCTCCTACAAATATTTTTATATGACTGGGAAAAATCATTATTTTTTGTTTTCAATGATATTCACTATATTAGGGTCTCTTGGGGTACTGTTTTTAAATCTGATAGTATTTTTGGTGTAAAGAAAAATGTATAATACTTGTTTACTTGTAAACGTAAGCATATTTTTGAATTTATTTGACGAAATATAAATTATTCTTTAATGATTATATTTTTCCTTTAATTTACTCTATAAAACAAATGAATTGGTAAAAAAATCATGTCGATATCATTTTCTAAACTCGATATAAAAAATAGAGCCCTTTCAACCTATTTTATATTATTTCTCGGCTCCTAAGGTGCATTGGACGGAACGCTCGGAAACGTGTCGACTATTTTTTGATGCTGAATCACCAGAAAGAAAATGGTCAAGATTGGTGACCCCATCGCTGGATACTCCCCTTGTGAGTGTGTAATATATATATATATATATATATATATATATATATATATATATATACACACACACACTAGCCTAATAATTGTTTTTTTTAAATATTTTTAAAGAAAAGCTACCACATCAAGTGGGCGTAGCACCCAAGGCCTTCTATGCGCGGAGTGCTCAAGCCCTATTTTCGTACTTCTCTGTATGACCCAGGTGTAACGTATTCCCCATCTTGTATGGGACTAACTTCCTCAAGATAAAGCACAAAGATGGAGGGGGAAGATATCCTAGTTAGGTGGGGATATAGGAAGAGTGGGAGAGAAGGAGGAAAGAGTTACACCACAAGGTTCAGTGTAGTTCCAGATAGTTAGAACGACAGAACTCACGTTTTCGCCACGCTGACTTGGTGTTTGGAGATCGCGTCAGGATGAATTGACAACAATTCTTCTGGACTAGATCAAGGAAATTCAGTTTGCCTTCAATTTCCAATTGAAGAGTAAATTTTATTCTTTGATGTCAGCTATTAATGTACTTATTCTCTTTATAACCCCTGGATATTTCGGATAATGTTCCCTAGGAAGAATAAAAATATTTGTAGGAGAGGGGGGATATTCAAACCAAGCAAAGTTATTGGGAGAATGGGCTTGTAAGAAATAACTAGAAACTTTTTTTCTTTTTTCCGTTGGAAAGTTCGGACGATCGCGTATATCAGCCCACGTCACTTAATAAATATAACCACATTATATATACATACAAATGTGTATATAGATTTACGTATATAATAGGTTTAGTTGAAATAAATATCTCGATAACGGTTAGAAATCATGATAAGTAAAAGGTAACCAATCAAAAGCTTTGATTTTCTCAGTTCTTTATTGCTTCTTGCGATTGTAATTTATTTCAGGAGAAACATAATTTTTTTCGGTAAAACAAGATACGCAGAGCTCAGAATGAGAAACTATGTTTTTTTGTATCTCATAGATTATGGACATGTGCTAAACTGACAAAATTTCTGCGTTTTGGAACATTTTTAAGTACCTTGAAGAGGGAAATGGGTGAAACTAGTTTTCCTCTTTTGACATTAACTATTCATTGCGAATTGGAAATGTGTTAAGGTGAAGGGATTCCTACTAGGAGGAAGTCTTATATATATATATATATATATATATATATATATATATATATATATATATATATATATATATAAATATATATATATATATATATATATATATATATATATATATATATACAGGGTGTCCCAGTATATGTGTCCACCCCCTTTTCCTCCTAGAGTTGTTGGAATTTCGAAATGAAACTTGGTAGGTATCGTTCCAATTTTAGAATATGTACCGCCGAAGCGAGTACATATACTAAAATTGGTAAACCCTCATCTGGTGGGGGCCCTGCGATATCGGTGGGCGTGCCCTCGCCTGGTCGGGTCCTGTCGGTGGTGGTGGCGCTATCTGTCACCCCAATCAAGGCATAAATCGCCCGTGTGGCTGACATGCCTTAAAACTAGAAACAAAAAAAAAAAAAAAAAAAAAGAAACTTGGTAGGTCATAGTTATGTCGCATGAGGTTTCTGTTAAAGGTTTAGTTGACTTTGTAACATTCTCCAGTTTTTCTCCAGCGCATCTAACTCTTGATTTTCCAATGGCAGCAGGTATTTTTTATGACGAATTCTGATAGAAAATTTAATTTTAAGACTAATTTATTCCGAGACATCTTTTGATCCGACGCACTGTTTGCGCGTAAAACGCAAAAAACTAAAAAATATCGCCCTTTTGTAGACAAATTCCTATTTATCACTGAAACCAAGCCTTGTAGGTAAAAACACCTCAATGTAAACGTTGTAGCCTATTAATTTTCCTTTCAGATGATACCAAGATCAAAGTTGTAGATTAAATATTTAACGGGGTATTATGAATGAAAACAAAGGCAAATTTTTTTTTTTAGTTTTATGATATAATAATTTCATATGGAAAAAATAAATTTATTCTGTTCTGTTTAATAATTTTTATATACTTTTTTTTCATAAAGTAAATAAATACTTTTTTTTTATTGTTTATGTCAGCTACTTTTTTTTCTATTCATATCGATTTTCTGAATTGTTACTTTTTAAAACTTTTAAGGTGTATTTTTCATTCATAATGTCCCGTTAAATATTAAACCTACAACTTTGATCTTGGTATCACCTGAAAGGAAAATTAATAGGCTACAACGTTTGTTTTGTGGTGTTTTTGCGTAAAAGGCAAGATTGGTTTCAGTGATAAATAGAAATTTGTCTACAAAAGGGCGATATTTTTCAGTTTTTTGCGTTTTACGCTCAAACGGTGCGTCGGATCAAAAGATGTCTCGGAAAAAATTAGTCTTAAAATTACATTTTCTATCAGAATTCGTTATCAAGAGTTAGATGCGCTGGAGAAAAACTGGAGAATGTTACAAAGTCAACTAAACCTTCAAAAGTAGCCTCATGCAACATAACTAAGACCTACCAAGTTTCATTTCGAAATTCCAACAACTCTAGGAGGAAAAGGGGGTGGACACATATACTGGGACACCCTGTATATATATATATATATATATATATATATATATATATATATATATATGTATATTAGTACTGAGTGTACAGTCTGTTCTGTCTTGACAGAATGTTAGAGTAAGGCAGCCGTGTGTGGCCAATCCTGAGTAGGAAAAATATAACTTCTTCCCGTACTTAATAATTATTGTAATTATTTTGTACAGTAATTTCTAACTATACAATTCCAATAATAAATAAATACCTTATATAATAAACAGGAATATTACTAGTACTGCTGATGTAATAGTAGTTCTTGAATTAAACATTTGTTTACGCCAATGACCTCATTGTTGACGTCATTAATTGAAAAGGCCACATTCATCTGACATTCGTTACAATTTGACTACATTCCAATGCTATGGTCACTCCTGACTTTAACAACTATTTGCCCAGCAAATGTAGCTAATGGGGACGCACTCATGAAAGAATTATTCAAATATATCCAAAACTCTTCCTACTAAATACCAAAAATGACCAACGTTAAAATTTTTATAACGTATCTCTTGACACCATGGTTTTTTCGTATACAACATTCTCATTATATCGTTATGGGCTTATTAAAATATATGGCACTCCTATCTTTTGGTTGCACTAATTAGACACCATTTTGAAACTAGTTTCTAGTAGTAAATCAATTAATATGCCCAAATTAACTGAATTAATTGGTGAGACTTAGTTGGTGAAGATTTATATCTGAAGCATTATTCATGGAATTATATGCCAGTGCATTTACATTAAATACTATTACATATATTTTATATATATATATATATATATATATATATATATATAAAATATATATATATATATATATATGATAATGCGTTGTAAAAATAAACTAAATCGGATCATTAGGAGAGGGGGGGGGTTACTCCGGACCCACATTACCAATTTGCCACTACCAGCCATAATTTTGGTTATACTTAAACGAAACTTGGTATTCGTAGTGGTTATCCATAGAAAAAAATGTGTTTTAAAAATAAACTAAATCGGATCATTAGGAGGGGGAGGGGTCACTCCGGACCCAATTTACTGATATACTCATACTGGTCGTAATTGCTGCTGTAACGAAACTCTGTATACGTCGTGGTTATCTCATGAGAAAGACGTGTTTTAAAATTCAACTAAATCGGTCTATCAGGCCTAAATTGGACAGGGGGTTTACTTTCTACTATGATTGAATTCTCCCGCCAGACGTAGGTTGGCAAAGCTGCCGCTAGAGCGCTTTCTACTACTAGGGGGGCTGTATCCCGTTCCTGCGTCAAATAGACAAAAATATGAAGTTTTTTTGTGTTTATTTTAGTGATGTAATACCGTGTATAAACATAACTCTGGAAGCAAATTAATTACAAAATTAATAATTAAAACCGTTGCTCATTACAAATGTAAAAGAGAAGACCTATTCATGTTTTTCTTTTATTGTTATAGTATTTTAAATTTTTCAGTAATGCAGTCTACACTACCCAAATTCCGAGGAAAGTGCTTTGTTATGCAGCTCCTGCCTGACGGACTTTTTTACATTCTTGTCGCACAATTTGGTAGACATGATCCCCCAAACATGTTGTAACAAACAAAAAGCAAAAACAAATTGGGTCAGTTGTTCATTACAAAAGGTCCGTTACGCAGGAGCTGCATAACTAAGGACTTTCCTCAGAATATGGTTAGTGTAGATTGCACTCCTGAATAATTTGCTTAAAATAACCTATATAGGTAAACAAAACAAAAAAATGATTAGGTCTGCTCTTGTGCATTTGCACAAATTTTAATTTTTGTCTAGAGTAAACCCCCGCCCGTCCTAATAAGCCAATATAGTTTATTTTTGCAAAAC
This sequence comes from Gonocerus acuteangulatus, assembly GCA_946811695.1. Lineage (NCBI taxonomy): Eukaryota > Metazoa > Arthropoda > Insecta > Hemiptera > Coreidae > Gonocerus > Gonocerus acuteangulatus. The sequence continues at coordinate 157,214,825 of OX328123.1, forward strand.
ATTTTTCACTTTAGATTAATACAACGAATGCTGAGTTTCGCTGAAATATAACAAAAATGACAGGTGGTATTACCAAATAACTCCTTTGGCTCCAGAGTATCCCCCCCTCCCGCATCAGATGGACCAATTTGCCGGTTAACGAACTCGTTCAACCGTTTGCTGGGGCGTATCGTAACGAACTCATATATATATAATATATATATATATATATATATATATATATATATATATATATATGTAAATTTTAACGGGGGTTATTTCGGTGTCTACTACGTATAATTGATAAAGATTTGTTGAAAATTTCAAAACTTCCGTCATGAGTGCAACC